>NDGM010554300.1:0-12498 GCA_002564305.1 Octomys mimax
CTTTCTTTACAGCCCTCCTTTTTCTCTAATTTTGGTCTGCAAACCTAGGTTGTTAACCATCAAAAAAGATAATCTTGAGGCTTTTGTATATAGGTAGATGTACCTAGTGACTGTACTGGTAAGTTAAATAAATCAGACCCGCACATGCAAGCATTATATTGTCTTGCTCATGTCTGAACCTGAAAGAGTAAATAAAATCTGAAAAGTACAATAGATTCTGTGAAAGGGAAATAATCTTTTCAAAAAGAAGTAAAAACTGGGATGAGGAAAAGGACAAAAGAAAGAATGGAAAAATATATTTATGTATATATATATAGGATAGCGGGGATAATTTTTTAAAAGGTATTTGGTCCAGGGTCTCACTATGCAGCTTGGACTCATAGTGAGCCTCTTCTTTTAAGCCTCCCCAGCGCTGGGATTACAGGTGTGCACCACCACACTAGGACTCAGTGGCCGGCTCAGTGGTGCTGGTGGCAGCAGCAGCGCAGTGTGCGGCACCAGTGATCAGGTTGGATAATTGTACTGCTGATTTTTGTTCATCTATTAAAAGGAGCAGTTAATGCTTAAGTTTTTTCATTTCCTTTTTAATTTCTTATAACTTTTTAAACCAATTTGTCATGTCTATATATAGTAATCTAAATCTCTAATTTGAAGATAACATTATGCAATACAACTATTGTCAAATTCCTATTACTTTGTTCAGTGAAGTTCTGTACTGTTTCTAATGTTTCCTTAACATTTTTATTCCCTTTAAACATGAGAAATAATTTTAAAATAATGTGAATTTGCCCTCATGAAAATGATAAGTGACTGTAAATGTACATGTGTAATTAATGATTTATTATTAAGGCCTACTTGATTATTTCCTTTGCATAGGTTTGTGCATATATGTTCAAGTTCATAAAAATGTATTAAAATATTCCCACTGGAAGAGATAGAGAAATTGCATAGTTGAAGACGTCGCCTTCTGTTTGTGCCAATGGGATCCTGTTCAGTAGGAAGAGCTATGTCCTGACTACCTGCTGAGGAATGAGATCTGACAGTTGTGGTTCCTGGCTGCTGTCAATCCTTCATACGGACTTTTCCTGATATCTCTGTCCCTCCGTCTTCCAGTACTTGGTCCAGACTGACACCTGCAGTAGATCTCTGGATATTGCTTTTATTGAAGACTTCCCCTTACTAGGTACCCATTTGGTGGACCTTCTTTACCAATTTGCTATTACTGGGTGACAGAAGGTCACTTACCTTGTAATGCAAGTTGCCTCTGGCAAGATACAACCTCTGAGAAGTCAGTGTGGATGCAAGTTTTCCTTAGGCTTTGCATCTCAGCTGAGATGGGCTTTGGATGTGTAGTGCTCTTATCATTATGACCTGCATAAGGAACATGATACATCAAGTCAGCAGCTGTCATTAAATGTCAGTTCTTCTGTTAATATTTCTTCATTTTCCCAAATAAAGCCAACACCCCTGCCTTCCTGATGAAAATGCCTTCACCAGTACATTTTTTTCATCTATATCCTTTTCCAGTGTTCTTGTTTACCTTCTATCTGCATTCTAATATGTTAAAAAAAGGACCCATTACACATACATACTTCCCAGTGTGATATAAATAGAGCACACCTGTGCTGGGAAAGAAAATTGAAACACAATTTATTCATGCCTCTCAATGTAACTACTACCAGTTTATAGAAATTACTGGGGAGAGAGTATGTTAAAAATATCACAAAGAAATAATCAGCCATATCCTGAATGTGATCAGTGCTCCAAGACAGTGACCCAGTTTTCCTTCAACAAACATGTAACTTAAAAGATGAAGCAAGGTGTCTTTTTTAGAGCCTAAAAGAAAAGAATCAATCAAATGTCAGATGTGATCTTGCATGGGTCCAAACTAAACATAGTCATGATATCTGTAAGAAAATCAGACAAACTTGGATATAGGATGCAATTTAGAGGGAAAAAATCTATAGGTAATTCACTTCTGTATGATGATGGCATTGAATTTATATGAACAACCAACAAAATAACATCAGCAAAAATGTATATGAAACATTTCAAAAATAATATTGAAATTTGTTGAATTAAAATAATGTAACAGTGTCATAAGAGAAATGATAAGACTGTCAAGGTATCTAGTTGTTGAATCTGGAGGGTGTCTATGGGAAAGTAATTTGATATGCAAATATTTACTATTTACAAAAATATTAAACAATGCTATCTAGAATCCAAGGATGTAAGTTATGTCTCAATCCAGATTTACTTCTGCCAATACTGCTCTCTCCAAATCCTGATGAACCATACGCTACCTCAGGGCTGGGAAGACAGCTCAGTAGAATAAGGGCCTGAGTTCAATCCCCGGTTCTGAAAAAAAAAAAAGAAAGAAAGAAAAAAGAAAACCAATACCCTACATCAGCAGGGAGTGGGCTATAGGAACATGGGACATCATGATGGCTTATTAATGATTACATCCCACTATCTGTGCCGTTATTTTTTCTTTCCAGTCAAAACAGACCTGAACATTTTCTATATTCTACACACATCTTACATCAACATTAGATTATTAAACATCTGTTACATTTTACAACTATAAGTATTCTTATAAACATGTATAGCTATTTGCACATTAATTTAAAAATAGTGTTTATGTGCCTACTTTAAGTGTTCTTAACTAAAAACTAGATGTTATAACTAGTATCATGAAGAGATTCACAAATGTATTTTAGAAAGTAATCGTTTTAACTGAAGAAGTTAGAAGTCTCTCCATCTAAATGAAGTAAATAGAAAGAATTTTTCTCAGGTTTACCTTGCACATGGTGATTCTGAGATGAAGAGCTTCAGAAACTAACGCCAGCTTTCAGCCTGTCAGGAATGAGCTTTGTGCCGTGTGCGGGGGCCCAGCACTATTTGTTTGCATCTTTGCTCTTCAGGCAGGCAGGTTGAAGGGTTTGTCTAGTGTTAGACCCACCCGAGGCCAGGCCTGGGCCCCAAGGATGGAGAAACTGGTCTTTGAACTCCCACACAGATAACCTTGCAGATTGTTGCACACAGGCAGAGAGGGACAACAGAAGCTCTCTGTGGCTGCACAGCCTAAGCCTCTCACCCTCAGCCTCTTACCCCAGCTTGCCTTCTGGCCAATTTCAGAAGCAGTCTTCCTCTTGTTCCTCTGGGCTGAAGTTGAATAACATTCTAGGTTTCAGAGAATCTATATTCTCACATGAGTTTCCTTTCATTGTCCAAAGTGCAGTTCAGAGGAGGGCTTCCCAGCGTGTTTTGTTTTCTGCAGTGTGTGCTGTGTGTCTCTTTTGGCAATCGCTTGCTTCTTCTTCAGACATCTAGCAGCATATATTTGGTCCCCCCAAGGAGCAACCAGGAAAGGTAGAGGGACAGATGGGACTAGAACTCATCGTGAAATTTTAGAAAAGCACCAGATTAACACTTTTTAAGAAATAATTTTCTTTTATTTTGAAAAGTAAAAACAAGAGCAAAAAAAAAAAAGCAAAGACAGAAACAGGGTAACATACAATAGCACACATGTTACAGATTTTTAAAACAAGATTATCTGACCAACACTGGTTGATATGTTATCTATTTTCATCCTCAAATGTGTTGCTCAGATTAACAGATATAGTTACATGAGATGGGACATATGATTGAATATTACCACATGTTTCCAAGAAATCTTAAATTTTTATTCTTATCTCTCATTTTCTTTTATTACCTTTTTAAAAAATTTACTTTAAAGAGAGGATGGTAATAATTGATATGACATTAGAAATGGCACGCATTTAGAAAACCAAGATGACAGTTATTTCAAGAATGGTTTTAGTATTACACAATGCTATCCTCAATATAGTTGCTTAGTTCATAGATATCAACATATAGAGTTAGTCATGGTGAGAATTCTGTCCATTAACTGCTGTTTTCAAAAACCTGATGGAAATTCTTAGGACCATTGCCTTATCCATCTTGTAAATATACATGTATGGTTTTGTCCCTACCTTATTTCCTAACTTTTCTCCTCTCTGTCTCTCTCTCTTTGTCATTAAATCCTTAAGTTCTGTTTCTTTCCATTTAACTGTGTCTTTTATACTTTTCAGTTTTTATCTCTACTTTTGAGTTCTTACACTAGGAAGACAACATGATATTTACCCATGTGGGTCTGGCTTATTTCACTTGCAAGTATAGCCTCAAGTAGCATTAAGATATCCTGTTTCTATCTTTTTTTAAATTTTATTTTAGGGAATAGTCTACAGGGTGTTCATGGTCTCACTACGAGTCTCAGACTCATAGTGATCTGCCTGTTTACAGCCTCCCAAGAGCAGGGATTAGAGACACATGTCATCGCGCCAAGTCTCAATTGCCTTCTCAGTGCGCCATGGGGTGGAGACAACACGGCAGGCCATGGGGATTGAACCCCTTGCGCCTGCTTGCAGGAGCTTTAATCCTCTGAGCTATTTGGCTGGCCCTTGTTTTTATTTTCAAGTCTCTCATTATTCATTTGTGTGGCTTGGGGTGAGCCTGTGTCCCCACAGCAGAAAAGAAAAGGGAGAGCAGGAGGGGAATGGAG
Organism: Octomys mimax; assembly: GCA_002564305.1. Classification (NCBI taxonomy): domain Eukaryota; kingdom Metazoa; phylum Chordata; class Mammalia; order Rodentia; family Octodontidae; genus Octomys; species Octomys mimax. Next base: position 4,565 of record NDGM010554300.1, read on the forward strand.
CAGAGAAATGTGTAGTGGGGCTGCTGTCTTTATAGGAATGCTTGGATGAGGGTGAGTACAATCAAATCAAAGCAAAAACTATGAATGTGAGCATGAATGTGTTATCTAAGAGCCAGAATTACATGGAGGACAATTCTTTAGAAAAACTATCTCTACTTTGATAGGGCTGTAGATACCAATAATATATGACATTGAAAAGTTATTTAATAGTCATTTCTTATAGTACCATTTGTTTGCTGACATTTGAATCTTCATTCCAAAGATATTTAAATGTTGTGTGCCACGTATTTAGCTGGGTTTGATATTTTCATTTCCTGACAAGAACTAATTCTGTATCATAGATGGAAAAAGTAAAATGTGAAAACTGATTTTTGTATAACACTTTCACTTCTGTAAGTCTCTTTTGATCTGATACCTACATAAATTTATCAAATGATTCAAGAGGAAGGTAATTGGATTGATTAACTTCTCTCCATTTCAAATTTGGACTAGATGGCTTTCAGTTCTGATAGATCTATCCACCTTTTTGCTTTTATGATTCTGAATCTCATTTCCAGAATGACCTGTGTGTGGTCTTCCTATGATGTATTTTTTCCTGAATGAACCTGATATTATGACTGGCTGATACCTTTGCTTTAGCATTTTAATATTTGGTTATGATGACTTCAGTGTGACAACAGCCTTTCATGTCTTCTCATTTTCATGCATTCTCTAGACCATGAAAATCAATGTAATTTAAGTTTAAAAATTATAGTGTTAATCTGGACCATGACTTTCATAATCAGGGGATATGTTGGTGCTAGAAACTTCACCCTTCACCCACAGGGCATGCCAATCTTCCAGTGGCACAGAACTCAGTAAGGCCACCCGGCTCCCACTGGCCCATCCTGGGATGCCAGGTTGATGATGCAGAAAGCCTTGGCCTCCAGGGATGATGGTAATCAACTCCAAAGCACCAGGCAGCTGCTCCGTGCATCAGATTTAATTCACATTGCATAGTAATGCTCATAAGATGGGGTCCCCGGGGATATGTTACCATACAGGACTTCTCAACAGAGGCTTATTGCTTTTCTCATCAGCTTCTGAGGCTGCTTATGTATTCAACACGGGCTTCTCTTTCCCTGTGGGACAGTATTTGCATAATAAACAAACCACTGGGTAAACAAGACTTTTGCAGTTATCATTCCTTTTAAACAATGCACAGGAAAGGTTGATGGATGTGCCTTTAGATGAAGTGTACCTATTGCACAAATCTGAGTACATGGTCCAGCTTCTGCCTTAGAAATGAATATCCTATCTCTTGCTTCAGGAGAAGTACTAGAAAAATGAATTAAAATATCAGAAGATAATGCCCTTTCTTTCCTAGCTTCTCAGTGCTGGGCAATGATTTATACTTGTTCAAATAATAACAATGGACAGTTATGATACTCTTGGAGACTACTGGAAGTAGCTAATTGTGTTTAAGCATTCCACAATGATCGCAGCATCAGACTGTATATTCATCTTATTTTCTCACCAATCACCATAGTAAATGCCACATAAAGCAATTTCACGATTCCCATGAAATTTAATTTCCAGCGGAACTAGGAATGCTTTCCCAGCATGAGGTACTGATTCTGCCTGTGCCCTTGAAATGTGCATTTCACAAAACAAGAAAGTTCACGTGTGTAACAAGTGAGGTTGCTTTGGAATCACACATCCCAGAGTTCAACCCCACTTCAGTTATATCCTGATTAGATGTGAACAACTAAAAGGTACTTCAATTTATTCCTCTTATCTCTTAGGATAAATTATTTGTATTTGTTCACTGTAAATATTCCCAATAATAAGTCTGCCTGTTACTGGTATTTCTTAACTCTAAATCAATTAGAAAAACAACAACAACAACTGTAACCCTTCCCATCTAGGCCCGCTACTAAGCACACAGAGTCCTAGCATTATTTGTGCATACAAGGTTGCAGATGCATAGAAAAAAAATCATATGCTCCTTTGTGCTCCTCCTGATTGCTCCTCAGTAGTGTTCGTCAGGCTACATAGTGTCTTTGCAATTCACTTTTGCCACTTAACTTCCATATGCCTCTCAGGAACACCTCCATTTTAGCAGCCCTTTTAATATTCCCAAATCTAGATATTCTGCAATTTATTTCCATTCTATTTATGGGATTATAAAATCTGGATGTTCTATAATATACATTCTATATTTTTATGAAAAATCAGATTTTCCTGTGCTCCTACAAAAAGCAAAGAAAAGATTTTCTAACAGTTTAAAAGCTGGTACATGTTTCAGTATGGTAGACTTCTGAGTGCAAATGTTAAGTTCAACGACTATTAAAATTTTATTTTTCTTATTTACTGCCAAGCAACATTCAAAAATTACATACCCATCAGCAATGAATAAAAGAGCTAATTTTCCTACATTCTTGCCAACTCTGGCTGTTATTAATCTTGTCTTAATTTCTGTAAACTTAATACTTGAAAAAGCCACCTTATTTTTGTTTGAAACAATATTTTTCCAAAAATCTAAATTTATGGTAAAAATGTTCACAGAGCTGTGACATAGAGTGGGGTGTGATGGTGCATGGCTGTAATTCCAGCGCTCAGGAAGGCCGACGCAGAATTCAGGAGAAAACTGAATGACTGAGTATGACTGAGTATGACTGCGTCAAGACAGATTTATTTACTTGTTTTAAATTTTAAATTTTTAGTAGTACATTTTTGTAGTCCATACGGACCACTCTCATTTCACTGAATTGGTACATATACACAACTTAATTATTTTTTATTTCCTCCACTTACATCCCCCTTTTATTTTTCCAGCTCCAGATTCATTTATAAATTCTTACAACATTAGTTATCATATGTACCTACCAATTGTCAAACAATATAAACAATATAAACAAATTGTCAACATATATATGACAACTGTAAGAAATGAAGAAGGTCCATTCTGGATTATAATAGCTTAAAACATTATAAAGGACAGAAGGTATAGCTCAACATGAAGGCCCTGTGTTTGATCCCTAATACCAAAAATAAAATGGTGTTTAATAAACTAGAAACACAAACTTGGTGTTGAGTATAGTTTTCAAGGAAGAGAACCTTGCTCACATGATTTCTCACCTTGGAAAAATGAGAAGACTCCGTTTTTGAGTTACAGAGCAGAGAGCGGTCACTGGAACAACACTGAGAATGTTCCCCTTCACAACGTTCCAGAAGACCAGCCCCAATGGCAACACAAGACAAATGCCCACTTTGTTACATAAATTTAGTCTTGTCCTCTGTTCTGTCAGCCCAGACTTCACTTTTGACAAATAAGGACTAAAGATCATGTAATAAGCTTCATGTCACAAATCCAAATGTCCCATTAAAAAAACCCTGAAATTATTTAATGTATTTCATATGCTTTCTTTACTGACTTGCTAATACTTCATATGCAAAAGAAATCAAAACAGTAAATTCCTGTCTCCAGAAAAAAAGCACTGTCATGCTCACAGAGTGTAGATGAACTGCTGACACTAATTAAAGCTCAGTGCAGATCTTATCCTGAATGCATGTGCGTTTGGTTCAACAGGGAAAGATGATTTTCCAGATTGCAGCTAAGAGGTTAGATCAACTCATTCAGACTATAATGAGAAACGTACACACCCTCAGTTGGTATGGGCTGGTTATATAATATTGTGAGTTTCCGTATTCACAGACTGCAAGGACAATGGTGGTAGGAACAGCAAAATGGACTGAATCATTTGTTTAATACTGCAACTGCATGATACACTCACTCATTTCTTGATGTTATAAGCAAGCATGGAGATGTCAACTCACTTACCAGAAATTACAGAATTGGTGAGCAAAGGGAACACAGTTCAAATCTGGATAGTGTAGATTTGAGACCAAGTGCTCATCTGTGATTTTGTACTGATCCAAGGTAACTAACAAGTAAGAACTAGAGCTATGATGACATAAATTCAAAAGCCAACATCAACACCCATGTGATGCTAAGTGATTTGACCAATAGCAATGCTACAGTTTTCAATTAACTTTTATTAAAAGTGAATTATACAGAATAAACCTGCTAAAAATAGTGCCATTGGGCCATTAATCTTGTTCATGAAACCTGTAATTTAATTCTACCATCTACTTTCGGTGTTAAAATTAAGATTAAAAATTACTTATTTTTTATTACATATTTGGTACAGAGTCTCACTATGCTGCTTAGCCTCATAGTGATCCTCCTATTTTCAGCCTTCCCAGTGATGGGATTATAAGCACGTGCTACCACACCTGCCTTGGTCACTGGCTCAGTGCACCAGAAGGTGGGCAGGTGCTGCATGTGGTACCTGGGATGGAATCTGAGTCCTTGCGCTTGCCTAAGCAAGTGCTTAGTCCACTGAGCTATTTCTCCAGGCCAAGATTAGAATTAATAATCATGACATATGAAATCTTTTTGCTGTGCCCATTCAGTGTTCAGTTAGAGAATAAGATAGAGATGCACTAAAAGGATTTATTAAACCAGCTGTCACAGAAGAGAACATTCTCATGAAGAATACAGAAGTTTCACAAAGGAAGCAACTGCAGGGAACAACTGTGGAGGTTGTGGCTTAGAGAAGAGACCTGCAGGAGTGAGGTCCAGACCATGAAGAGGAAGACCATCAGCTGGCATTGCTAGTGCCTCCTGGTTATTGTGAGGCTATTTGGGCTTATGGAAGAAGCTACACAAAACAACTTACTGCTGCTCCTCATGCTAGAGTAAAAAATAACTGCTGAAGTGAGATTGCCAGGAATAAGACTGAGCATAAAGGAGCAAATAGGGTCTGTTTCTCTAAACTTCTGGTCAACCTCTTGAACCCCTATAGATGGAGTGCAACAGGCCTCAGATGCCAAGTATAAAGGAAGTTTCCTAAATTTTATTCTCAGTACCACAAAACTAAGTTTAGAAAGGTGAGTTCAAAGCTGAAAAACAATTTCTAAATTACTAGCATATTCTGCTGTTTCTATATGTTTGGCAACCACTCACATTCTTCTGCACATTTGAATGTCCGTGCAATGTCAAAAATAACTTTGTGTTTGTATGTAACAATATACAAATGCTTTAATAAAAACAAAGATGTTCTAAGTCTCTTCCTACATTGAAGAGGTTCAAAATCCTCCTGTTTTATTTATCTAGGAAGTTAGCTACAATTCTATTTTATATTTAACTACTTAAAATGAAAATTTAAGCTAACTTTTATATGTATTTAAAATATTAACTTTAACAAGGGGAGAGAACAAATTAAAATACATGCATATATGCATTTGCTTCTACTGTTTGTGTTTCTATAACTGGTCTGGAGGGGATAGTTGATATTTGTAATTTCTTTATTCACTGTCCATTTTATGTTTCTTTGATCTCTGTACCATACCTGATTGGAATATATTTCTTCATGGGGTAACCTAAATTTTCATCCTTAAAGGGTATGGCTCCATAGCAGTCACTGTCTTGTGTTGTTGTTATAACTACAGTTTTCAATTAAATTTTATTAAAAGTGTATTATTCAGCTTTCCCATTACTTAGACAAATTACCTAAAATGTAGTAGCATCTTAATTACTCAAATAAATCCAACTCACATGTATGGTCCATTTGAATGAAGACCCTTCTTAAGCAAAGTCCTGAGAGACAAGTGCCTGTGATACTTTGTCAAAGACGAGTAGGTCCCAGGTCCCTGCCACAGGCCACCCCCTCTGAGCATTCTCCCCTTGCAGGCACCACTTTCAGGGACCTCGTCCTGTTAATTTGTTCTCCTGACCCCAATGCAAGTGAGAATGAATGACAAAGAGGGAGTTCAGTTTAACATTCTAGAAGCCAGCGGGGTCTGGACTCTAAGGCACAGGTGCCACATGCCTCTGAGAGTTTGGCTTCCTTTTATTTTTCCAGACTCTGATGCAAACAATTAAAGTAACACAACATGTGCCTGCCTCATATCCATTAATACATGCTCAGGTAAACAACTTAAACTCAGCTGCACTGACTCGCTCCTTTGGGTGGACATAGGTGGCCAATTAAGCTTCAGTTTGCTTCTGGGTACCATAGCACTTGACCATTATTTCAGTAATGGTGACCATTAGATCTTTCAGGTGAGGATCCTACAACCAAGTGCACTTATAAAAAATAAAATGAAAATCTTAATTTTTAAAATTTCAAACTAAGATGGGATCAAAGAATAAAACATTCTTAGGAATCTCTAATATCTGTAGCTACAAGGTCAGCCTCAGTAAAAGACACAAAATTTTAATCTTTAGGTTGTAGAATAATAATAGAAGTTAACCTATAGCTTTCCAGAGTTATTTTTTAAAGAGAAACAAAGGATGCAATATGATAGGGCAGAATCCTGAAAGTAAAATTTAATAAGCACTCCTTTTTACTTCTCTTCTTTGTGGGCATCCTTTGCTAATGAAAGCATCCTACTTATCTGTGTCTGAGTAAACAATCCTTCCCAACTTGAGGTACTACAGTAGACTTCTATTGCCTTCAAGGGGTGTCCTTATTTTTAGACATCTTTCTTAGCCACTTCTATAACTAGCTCTTATTTTTAATGCACCTAGAGGAAAAGCTCAAAATCTGATAAAGAAAAAAGAATCACAACCCCCCAAAATTACATGAGATTTCAAATTCATATCATCATCACTCTTAAAACAAACCTAGCAACAGAGGAAATCTATATGTACATGGAATCAAAACAAATTAGAATAAGAATGATAAATACAATATGTTTGGGTTGAACTTATGTGAGGCTATTAGGCAAATTCTGGTCCTAATGTGTTGAGTTTTCATTTGGGAATGTCTTAATAATTTCTTTCAGTGGTTGACTGAACTTGCATTCCACAATGACCTAAAATTAATGAACTTCATATCCCAGAACTTCCTGAGCATTAAGCCAAGGAAGAGGCCCAAACATTTAGGGGAGAAAGATGTAGTAGTATTATGGGATTGCATATCCATTCTAATTGTCCCAAGACAATCCACAAGGACTTCCTCCATTGAGGCTACAAACCATAGTTAAAGGAACACAGATTTCCTTACAAAGCCCCTAGGAGCCTATCCTTTGTAGACCAGTTGTGGGGAAGCAGTGGCACCATAAGGACCTTGCTGTAGTCAAAGAGGAAAGCTGATCTCAAAGCAGCAGAAGCCAAGTGGAAGAACACAATTTCCAGAACACAGGAGGCATACTGTCCCTGATAAGCAGCAGAACAGGATGGTGAACATAACACTCTGATCTACAGAGACCTTTAGCAATGGCAGGTTGATCATAGTATCCCTAGGACTGAAATGTGAGCTCACTTAAAAGGATGATATCTGGGTTTGCTCATCAGAATCCTGGCTGGATTGCTGCAGTGAAGCCTCTGTGTCTTAACTCTTCATTCTCCTTCAAACAAAATCTCAAGCTTTTTATTGCCAGGAATCCTTTGTGTCTCCGTCAAAGCATTTAAAATTGTATCTTCCATCATCCTTGCCGTAGTGCTCAATATTTCTTGTGACTGGTTCATGGAGTTATTGTTTTAAGGATCATTTCTGGAGTAAAGAGTAATATTATAGACTAGCTATGTAATAAAGCATTGAAACATTGACTTTTCTTTAGCTTTTTTTTGTGAAGTTACTGGATTAACACCATTATGAGTGAGTAGTGTAGTAAGTAGCAATAGAAAGAATAATTCTTGAATTTGCCCGCATTTTATGAGTGTTTAGAATAGTATATTTAATGATCAGTTATACGTTGAGTTACACTTGGTCAGCCTGGCTTTGGAACACTGATTTCTGTTTTTCTGTCTCTCTGTCTTCGTCTATGTCTCTGTTTCTGTCCATCTGTTTTTCTTTTTTTTTCAATAATTTTATTGAAAGACAAATAGCAATGAGACAGTTTCAAATCAAATTGGTAGGATAGTTTCAACAATTAACACATTG
>NDGM010554523.1:0-10902 GCA_002564305.1 Octomys mimax
TCTGTCTCTGTCTCTCTGTCTCTGTCTCTCTGTCTCTGTCTCTGTGTCTCTGTCTCTGTCTCTGTCTCTCTGTCTCTGTCTCTCTTTCCCCCGCTCATATTTCCTGGGAAAGTAAACACTTTGGCACCTCTTGCGGGAGGTGTGGCTACTGCTCCCAGCAACTCACTGCTCCCAGCATGGTTCTGGGCATGGCCGTTCTGATATAGAATTTTGTACCTCCTGTATGAATGCTGCACATCACCCTGCCTCCAAGACAGAGCCAAGGCTGCAGTCTGACAGGGCCCTGTCTGTGATGCTTCCAGAGAGCTTTCACAGAGCTGTGACTTCCACAGTGTGTCCACAGCACGGGGCGAGGCCAGGGGGACATGAGTGCCAAAGGCCACCACCCACCAAGGCCTCCTGACCCTGTGTACCCTCATCACCTGATCCACTTGGGCACAGCCTTGAAGTCAGGCAGACAAATTAGGGAAGAGGCTCACCATGCTGTTATTTAGTTTGTTAATGAAATTTATAGATAGCGGTACATATACACGTGCATGCATTTACCAGTGAGCGCCTTAACCTAGCCAGAACCAAAAGCCCTCATGGGACTCACACACAGACTCACCTTACAGATGAAACTTCTGTCCAAAAACAGCATCTCAGGCCCTTTACATCACTGTAACAAAACACCTTAAGCTGGCTAATTCATAAAGAAGAGAAATTTGTTTCCTCACACTCTGGAGGCAGAAAGGACAAGGTCAAGGTGACTCCATGTCTTGTGAGGGCCCAATCTCTGTCTGCTCTGGAGGGGAGAAACTATCCTTATACGACAGAAAAGCGGACACAGTCCCTTCCTCAAGCCCTTGAAAGGGCGCTGATCTCGTCCATGAGAGCTCTGTCCTTGTGACCTGAAGGCCTCCAGAAGGCTGCTCCTCCTGATACCATTGCCTCAGCAATTCAGATTCAACTTGGGAATTTTGGGGGTCACATCCAGGCCATACAGAGGGCAAACCCAAGGACAGACAGCCAGTAGGCGGAAAGGCTCTGAGCAGGGAGCCTGCGCCCCAGAGCCATACACTATGCCTCAGGGGCCCCATCCACTCTGCAGGACACTGAGTCTGGGCCAGATGTGGGGGCGAAGAGGCCCAGCGTCAGACCCATCAGTCAGCACAGGGACTGGGGCTAGTGCTCCGCCCTTCAGTCACTGGGGAAGGACGGCAGGATCCCGGTCAATGACCAATGCCTGAGATAGACAATGTAATGAGGAAAAGGTTATTTTGCCTCCGTTTCAGAGGTTTCAGTCCACAGTTAGGGATCCATTATTCTTAGGCCCATGGTGAGGCAGAAAGTGTAATGGCAGAAGGCCAAGAAGGCCGAAAGCTACTCACGTGGTGGTAGTCAGGAAGGGTGTGGAGGGGGTGGAGGGAGGGAGAGAGACAGGACAGAGAAGAAAGGCCAGGCACAAAAGAAGCTTTTGAAACCATGTCCTGTGTGGCTGGCTCCATCCAGTTGGGTCCCCCCTCCTAATAAGCACCTGTGGCCCCGTGAAGTCGATTGATGAATCCACTTGCGGAAGTTATACCCCTCGTGGTCCATCCGGCCACTCCCGACACCTATTGGCAGGCAACCGAGCCTTCTGAAGGACATTCTGGTAGCAGCCGTAGCAGGTGTGGCGCCCTTCCTGTGAGCAGTCCTTGCTTGGAACGTAGCTGCCCCGCTACCCCAACCCAAACTCTCTGGGGCTCAAGGGGAGAGAGGAGCAGTGAAGGCCGCAGGACCCCCAAGGCCTCGAGTAGACAATGGCCAACTGGCCGGGGCTCTGAGATCCCCGCTGGGCAGCAGACTGTAGCAGGACCCGGGTTGGGGCGTGAGAGCTGCCTGCACAAGGGCAAATGTCCCATTCTTGGGACAGAGGACTCAAATGTCCTTCTGATTACCCCCACTTGTATATGGCCCCAGGTTAGAGACCATAAGCTTTTCCTACCACGTGCATCCTGGGCAAAAAAGCTTTCCTCACTGTGCCTCTGAGCTTCTCCCCACTCTGAGACGTGACCCCTCCCCACCCCCATGCTGTCCCCCAGGTCCCTCATCCCAGTCCAACCCCTTCCTTCCCTTCCCTGGCCAGGGTCTCGTGTCTTGGGCCTCTACCATGGTCCCCATCCAGTCACTTGGGTCCAAGTGGGTGAGTGGGCTGGTCCCCTCTCCAAGCTCTGTGCGAACAGTCCTGAGTTCCAATAATGACAACAAAGGGGACACTGCAGGCACAGAGGGCTCAGTCCAAGGAGTAGAGTTGGGGCAGATGTCATCCTGCACATAACTGTATCCCTGGAAGTGAACTGAGTTCTATTTGTTTGAGCTTCATTCCTCTTTCCATTGTGCGTGCATGAGGCTGCAAATGGGCCTTGGAGGTCCGAGCCTGTGGCAGCCATGAGCAGGGGCCTGTGCCTGACCTTATAACTTTATGTATTTAAGTAACAGTACAATGAAAATGAACTGAACAGGGGACCAAGAGAATCTTTCTTTCTAAAATGGGGATGCCATTGTGCCCTCTAGGCTCGAGGGACACTGTGACAAGGTAATCAGCCCCTCAGGGTGTCAGTAGCCGATAACAAGCAGCTTAGCAAGAAGGTGACCAGGAAGGGCTTGGCAGAGGTGGGCAGCTCTGTGGGGTTTTGCTTTGTTTGTGCTATGGACGGGACTCAGGGCCTCACATGCTAGACAAATGTTCTACACTGTGTGGCGACACCTCCAATCCTTTCTTTTCTTTCCCTTTTGATGTCTTTTTCTTCCCCCCAGTACTGAGGCTTGAACCCAAGGCCTTCACACTGAGTTACATCCAAGCCTTTTTTACAAATATTTTTGAAATAAGATTTCACTAAGTTGCCCCTGCTGGCATTGAACTGGTGATACTCCTGCCTCAGCCTCCAGAGTCCTGGAATCTGAGGCATGTGAGGCTGTGCCCAGAACAGCTCCAAGTTCCTTCATGAGCTCTGAGCTGGGGAAAGGGGTGTGGTTGACACATCTGAAATGGGAGTAAGAGGCCTCCATCTCAGGGGCCAGCTGTCACCCTGGAGGTCATCAAGGCAGGTGGCCTCTGCCCTCCAGGTACCCCCAAGACACTGGGGATGCCAGGCCCTGTGATGGCAAGAGAAAGGTGATGCTGTTGTTTGGGTCAGTGCTCCCAAGCCCCCCAGTGCCAGCTGTCCCATCTGCTGCAAGGCAAGGATCTCCCCAAGGTAGACTAAGACACCACATCCTCCAGTGTCAGCAGGAAGGAATTCACTCGCTCATTTCTACAGCCAGACGCCTATTGGAGCAAAGAGGTGTGGCCCCTAGGCCTGGGGCTGGCAAGAAGTACAGACAGCGCCCAAAGCACCCAGGCTCAGCCAGGAAGGAGGTCATGTATTCCTCTCTGAGGCCAGGGCCTGCTGACCTGCGCTGAGCTCCATGTGGCCAACAAGTGCCCCATGAGCTGGGTCCTCCTGTCCCTGCCAGCCAGAGAAGCCCAGTGGGAGGTGAATGTGCTGGCACGGGCAGCCTGGAAACCAGAGGGCAGGGCTACAGGCTTCTAAGTGTGCATCTGTGATCACCAGAGACCTGGCTCCCAGCAGGGCCCCTCCAACCACAGCCTGCCATTCACCCCAGCCACAGGGGCCGGGGGCCCAGAGTCCATCCAGCAGGGTCTGGAAGGATTAACTGACAAGGCGAAGATCTAATTTATTTTTACTTTTCAGGACTGCCCCTACCAAAGTGAAGGCTGCTATTTAACCAGCCGCCACTAAAAATAAACGTTTAAATACCACATTTGTGCAACTGAGCCAGCCCAGGCCACACTTTAGAGGTCTGCTGTCTCCCTCAGCTGGTGGGGACAATGACACCTTCAAGGCCCGCATGCCCCACTGCTGGGGGAGACAGCCTTGGCCATTAAGAAGATAAACCCCCCATCTATGTACACCCTTTCCTCAGAGTCAGGAAAATGGCCACTGGCTAGTGATGAAGAACAGAAGGCTAAGACGTAAAATGCTTTTCCAGAGAGGGTCCTCCCTGGGGAACGCTGGCAGGCCTAGAGGAGACCTTCTACTATCCAGGGCACTGCTGGCCCCACCAGGACCCCAGAGAGCAGTCACAGGGCCATGGGCAAGGTCAAGTCAGAACCATGAGGCAGCTGGGAAGGAGCTGGCCTGGAGTGAAGAACTCGCTCTCAGCCTGCGCCACTCTCTGCTCCCCAGCTTGGTGTCTGCCAAGGGCAACTTTAGTCCTTAGGAAGCTGGACAGTAGGTACAGTGGAGGCTCTGTCCTGGAGAGAAAAAGAAGGGGAGAGAAAAAGAAGCAGAAAATGAGAGAGAGAGAGACAGAGAGAGACAGACAGACAGAGACAGACAGAGACAGACAGTGACAGAGAGACAGACAGAGACAGACAGAGACAGAGACAGCATGCAACAGAAGACACACAGAAAGAGACAGAGAGAGAGAAAGACAGAGACAAGTACATGACAGAGGAAGACAGAGACACAGAGACAGAGGAAGAGGGGGGGGGTCAAAGGAGAGAAAGAAAAGGTGAGGGAGAGAGAAGGGGAGAAGTAAGAAGAGCCAGACATTGCTCAGACAGAGCAAGGGAAGTGTGGGTCCAGCTGGATGAGACTGGGCTGTGGGTTCTCTGCAGTCATCCATTAATCAACTCATAGCTGAAGGTGCTATTCGGAGGTGGGGCTTCGAGAAGAGACCACCTCCTGGGTGAAGCCGGGCGACTGTGGGTGCACTGTACAGCCAGGCTGCTTCGGGAACTAATGGAGCTCAGCTCCCCGAAGCGACTGATGGCTCTAACCCAGGGCATGGACAAGTTCAGCTGCAAGGTAAACGCCCATGGAGCGCAGCAGGCTCGGCAAGGCTCAGCTGAAGCTCCTGTCTCTGATCACTGTTGCCTTCCTTTTCATCTGCTTTTGCTTCAAGCTGCTTTTGCTTCTATAGATGGAAAACTGCCCCAAAGGGTAAAAACAATATAAAAATAGAAACAAGGCTTTGCTCCAGGCTCTCAGGTGGACACTAGACATTCTAGGGACACCAGCGGTAAAACCGCCCTTTCTCCTCTCCATTTCAGAGAGGCTTTGTTCAGAGCCCTGTGGACTCCGGCTTCAGGGCCTGGTCAGAAGAGGGCAATCGCTGTGGCCATGGCCCACCTTGGAGCCAGCTGCCCCTGGACCAGCCCCTCCAAAGCTGTGAGCCTAATGACCATCTGTACTTTTGAGAATGGCAGGTATTTTTGTCCCAGAGACAAGAAAGCTGCCCAATACACAATGGCTTCCTAGATATGACACACAAGCAAAATAATACGTGACTGGATCTCATCAACATTACACACTCCTGTGCTTTAAGGACAGCATCACCAAAGTGAACGGACTGGCTGCAGCATGGGATAGAATACTTCCAAATCTGAGAAGAAACTTGCTGCTGGAATACACAAAGAGCTCTCAGAACTCACTAATTTAAACAAACCTCAATTTAAGAACGGCCAAAGGACCCGAATAAATATCGTTATGATCTCCATCTGGATGTCCCTGCAAAGCCTCATGGGCTCACTGGTGGGGACTGGACACTGGATTATGGGGACATTACAGGGGACTTGATATTGGGAGTTGGGGCCTCTCGAGCTAAGGTGGGCCCCTGGGGGCACCACCTGGAGGGGCAGCTCTCCATCTGGCTCTCTTGTAAGCTCTCTGCTTCCCTGTCACCAAAATGTGAGCCACTTTCCCCTTCACCCCATCCCCACCCCATGCTGTTCCTGGCTTGGAGCTGGCCCACCAGCACGAGGCCAAAATAAATCTCTCCTCCTTTAAATTGCGGATGCTGGATATTTTGTCTCAGAAATGAGGAAAGTGACTAAGACAGATATTCAAAGAAAATTACAAATGGCCAAACAGCACAGGACAAGCCATCAGGGAAAGGTAAAGCAAAACCACAATCTGGTATCACTCTGCACCTACTCAGAAGGCTATGATTTTTTAAAGGCAGCTAGTAAGTACCGGTGAGAATGTAGAGAAACTGAAATCCTTACACACAGTGGTTGGGATATTGAGTGATCCAGCACTTGGAAAAATAGTTTGGTGGTACCTTAAAAAGTTAAACAGAGTTTCCATACAACCAGAGATTCCATTTCTAAGTATATAACCCAGAAAATGGAAAATATTTGGTTTACACAAAATCTCATACATGAATCTTCATAGAAGCAGTATTTACAATAGACAAGAAATGGAAATAACCAAATAAATGCCTATCAGCTCATAAATGGACAAGCAAAACGTAATGTACTCACATAGAGAAATATGGTCCAGTCATAAAAATGAAGTTCTGATGTGCTACAAAACAGTTCAACCCCAAAAACACTGTGTTAAAGAAACCAGACCCAAAACCATCACATATTACATGATTCTATTTGTATTAAATTCCTGGAATAGGCAAACACATAGTTTAGTGGCTGTCTGGAGCTACAGGGCATGAGAAGTGCCTACTAATGGTATGAATCTTGTTTTTCAGGTGATGAAAATGTTCTAGAATGATATCTGATGGCTGCATTTAAAACTGGTGAATTTAGGGCTGGCCAGACAGCTCAGTGGATTAAAGCACCTGCTTAGGCAGAGTGAAGCGACTTGGAGTTTGATCCCCTGCATGCCGTGCTGGCCCCGCCCCCGGGGTGTGCTGAGACAGCGATTGAGACTAGGTGAGGTGGCACGCGCCTGTAATCCCAGTGCTTAGGAGGCTGAAAACAGGTGTATCCCTACAAGTCCGATCTGTGCAGTGAGACCCTGTAGACCCTGTATTAAATACATAAAAAAGGTGAATTTAATGTAATATGCATATCATTTAAAAAATTTGCAAAAAAATTTAAGCAGCTACTGTATGATTTCTATAATATTTGCTTTTCTTGACATATTCTTTAAGTTGTAATTAATAAATTAAAAAAGACACATTTCATTTTTAAGGACATTGTTCCAATTTAACAAAATATTTCATATATAAACTAAAATGTGTGCTCACTTTGTAGCGTTCCCTCTTGTTTGCTTTGAGTTTTAAGCATGAATAAAACTTCAGTGATCACACAGAAAGACTGGATTGAAGAAACTCCTGGTTGGAATCACCTCCTTTCTTATCTCTGTGCCATTGTTGTTTGGTCAAACCTGCTATTGAGATGCAGGAACTGACAGCACCGAAGGGACTGAACACATGATTTTTTTTTTTTTTTTTTTTTTTTTTTGGCAGAAGCGGGGAATGAACTCAGGCCCTTGCGCTTGCCAGGGAAATGCTTATTCTACTGAGCCATCTCCCCATCCCTGAACACGTGAACTGTACCCCAAATGGCTTCGGATCTGTCACAACTTACTTTGGAAGAGTGTGTTTCTGGACTAACTGTATATCTACAAGTTGAATGCAAAGTTCGCTAAGATACAAATTTAATTTAAAAATCCTCTCAATGTGTAGTATCTATATACTTGCAGTAACCTGAACAACTGTTTGAAATGTAGACCAACAATATAGGTCCTCTGGGAGGAGTTTTCAGCATGCCTGGCAACACAAACAACACAACCCAAAGCAAAACGACCTCGCAGACCATCTTGGTCACTTTCACTGCTGCCATTGCACCCTGCCCAAGACATCGCCTTGCTGCCTGAGCCTGGTGGCACCCCTACCTCATCCCCCTCCTCCAGCTCCCTCTGGTGTAGCACTCTTCATCTTATCCCATCCTCAGGACAGCCTAATGAAGCCAAGCATTACTGTCTCATTTTACGAACCAGGACAGCAAGGCCCAGAGAGGAGAGGCTGGTTCAGGGTTAGCAAGGAAAGGCAGAGCCACCCAGAGCCCACTGGCCAGGCCTCAGCTCCCGCCACTTGGTCCCAGAGCTCGGCTCCACCGTGAGGGCTCCTACACAGACCAACCTCTCTTCCAGTGCCTGTTGGTTGGTCCTGGCAGTCAGATTCATTTCAGCTGTGCCTCCCATCAGGGAGACCGAGCCCTCCACCCAGTATCTGCTCCCACCTTGGAAAGAACCTTGAAATTAGTGCCTACTGACATGCTGAGAGCTGCTAGCAGCCTCTTCCTCTCTGCATGTTTCTTAATGAGCTGAAGGGAATGCTGGAAGTGAATGCACCTCTGTAGGTGCAGTGTCAGGGGTGCTGGGGCTGCCGGCACACAACCCTTCTGGGCATTTTGCTCCCCAGAGATGAGCCCTATCAGAGTCAATACAGCTTCAAAATGCATTTTAAGAAATCATTTAAGTGACACATTCTCATACCGTGGGCCCGGTTGTGTGGGGTTAAGGAAATCCTGCTTCTAGCCAGTACTCTAGCCTGTAATAGAGCCTCTGCTGTGTGCATGCAGACAGCCTGGAAGAGCCTGGGAGGAGCCCTGAGAAGCCATGCGGTCGCAGCAGCAGGTCTGTCCTCCGCAGCCTCCGCTGACGCCGTCTCCTGAGGTGCAGGAGTCACCAGGTTCAGCAAGTGCCGATGTCCTCATCACTGTCCTTGAGAGACACAACTCATTAAAATCGCTCTGCACAAAGGGCCAGCAAGATAGCTGAGCAGACTAAGTGCCTGCTTAGGCAAGCGCAGGGACCAGGGTTCGATCCCTGGCACCATCTGCCATGCTAGCCCCGCCCCTGGGTGCCCTGAGCCAGCCACCACTATGAGTCTGAGCTATGTAGTGAGACCCTGTACCAAATACATCAAAGAAAATAAATAAATAAAAATAAAAATCCTTCTGCACAGACAGGTTAGAGTCTGGCCTGAGCTGTTTAACAGCAACAAAAAAGATGTGGTTTTAGGTTCCACTTTATATCAGTCAGGATTTAGTTACAGGAAACAGAAACCGCTGTAACAATTTTAAGCAAGCAGGGGTTCTGACAGGAAATGAGGGGCTTACCATTTTATTGAGAAGGCTGGAAGAGCAGACAGGGGCAGAGCCTTTTGGAGCGATGCCCAGAACAAGGCCTGGGGACCAAGTGGCCTGGCGCTGCTACCTGAGCCTCCCTCTGCCAGCCCAGCTCTGAGTGTTAAGAGGAGCACAGAGCTGCCTCCACACCTGCCTCCTGACCCCCACAAACTGACCTGAGTGGACGCTGGCATGCTGCCGCAGGAAAAACAACCTGGCAGCGTCACATACCAGCAGCAACAGCCAAAAGCAGCAGGAAGAGACTCCCGGCCCTGAACTGACGTGCCAAGCAATGAATTGGCAGAACTGGGGCTGGACTGGAGGCAGCTCAAGCCAGGAATTGGGACTCCATAGCCAGTGACACCACGTGACCAGCACGATACTAAAACTGGCCACAGTGGAAGTATTTACATCAAAGAAATCAGCAAGCACTACATGCCAGGGCACCTTCCTTTTTTATATTTTTTTTACTTATTTATTTAAGAGTTGGTCATTAAGTATTTGCAGCATACCACTGGGTACAATGCAGTTCCCATGCAGAACTCTAGCAGCAAGGGAAGCAGGAAATGGAGTTGTTCACCTTCTGAACTTTGAGGGAACGCAGAAGGAGGGCGGGAGGAGTGCTGTCTGCTGAGCCAGCCTTACTGCACCTTAGGAATGCACCCTACAGTAAGCTGCCCTTGTGTGAATGATGGCTGCCTAACGATGCTGTGGATTGCGAGTAATTGTGTGGAAGGAGCATTGCCTGTGAGCAGTTATTCTTGAGCATATGTCAAAACATATTAACCTTCTAGCCAGGGAACTGGCCGGGTGACAAAATAGAAGGTTGGCTCAAAAAAGTGGGTTGGAAGTTATTGACTGGCATCTGCAGGGGTGGGAGGAGGGACGCTTGCCCAAGTGGCTGATTAAGAAAAAAGGCGGCTAATAAGGTCAAGGTAACGGTCACACTGAACGTGACCATTAAGGCATCATTTCTCTATCAGCTGGAATAACTGGGGTTGGAGGCCCAGCAATCCTGGAGACAGTTGCTGGAAACACCAGCCATTCACCAGAAATAATAAGAAACATATCCAAGACAGGCTACATCTGTGGCTGTTAATTAGACAGACAAAGCTTCACAGTTTCATGCCCCAGCAGAGCTGGAAGAGTGCCTGGTGGCTCTGGGGCAGCCAGCGAGTCAAGGGAAGGTCACAGCAGGGCATCACAAACCAGAACCCCTGCAGCCTCCCCTGGGCTGAAACTTCTGGGTCAAAGCCTCTGAGCCTGAGGTCACTGAACCCTGTGTCTTGTTCAGCTGACAATAACTCGATATGGAAACAAGCTGCTCTATACTAAATTGTCTCCCTCCTCCCAAATCCGTGTTGAAGCTCACCCCTAGTGTGACTGCATTTGAGGGCAGGGCCTTTAGGGGGGTAAATTAAGGTTAGTTGAGGTCCTGAGTCCCTGCCCAGTGGTGCTGGCATCCTTCTAAGAAGAAAAAGAGACAGACACAAGGGGTTTCCAACTCTGCCTTGTGAGAACACAGGGGAAAGGAAGCCATTTGTAAAGAAAAGCACTCTCCCCAGGAAGCAGCCTCACCAGCATCTTGATCTTGAACATCCAGCCCCCAGAACTGTGAGAAAATACAGTCTGTGGTTGAAGCTACCAAGTGTGCAGTATTTGTTACAGGCGCTAGAGCTGGCTGATACACATGCTAAGTGTTCAATGGTAGGGGACAGTTTGGGGTCAGGAAGCAGCCCACAGTCTGGGAGACAGTATTTGTAAATCACTGATCTTATAAGGAACTAATATATTAAATCTATAGCGAACTTCTGAAACTGAGAAACAATAAATTGACAACCTGATTAAAGAATGAGCGAAGGAGCCCAGTGTGGTGGTGCACTTTGGTAACCTGGGAGGCTAAGGCAGGAAGTTTGAGAGTTTGAGCCCAGCCTGGACAACTTAGTGACTTAGAAAGACCTCATCTCAAAACTAAAAATTGAAAAAGGTCTAGATACCCT
>NDGM010554978.1:0-10020 GCA_002564305.1 Octomys mimax
GCTGACACTCAGCTAAACTTGGGGGAAAGGATTCGATTATAGGAGATTTCTAGAGGTTGGTAAAAGGCTTCAGCTACAGCACTTCTTGACTGTCACTCACTTGGGTCCCTTTGCTGGTGAGAACCAGGGGGAAAGTGGGTGCCTGGCAATTGTCTGTTCCTTAGTGCTAGGGCAGAGCCAGCCTTGCCCTTTACATGGGTCTATTTCGTAGAAGCATGTCACTACAGAATTGGGAAAGCCATCCCTTCCGTGTGACAGGGATACCCTGGCCACCACGATGAAGGAGTTTTCAACTACAGAGAAGAAAACATACAGAAGCACAGTGCAGATGGTGCATGTCATAGCCTGCAGCTGGCTAAGTCCACACTGCTATTGCTGGGCCCCTGTTGGTAGGAAGCAGGCAGGACCCTTGTCTGGTATTTGGCTACCTGCCTCCATCCCCAGCTCTGGCTTCAGGCTTCTGAGAAGAGCGACTGATCAAAAGGAGTTTTAGTTTAAAATTTTTGATTTATTATGAGCAATATTGTGGAAGATAGCTCCTATTGTATTAGTACCAAAGTTAAACTGTTTCAGGCCAGGAGTGGTAGAATATGTGTGTAAACCTAGAAATTGAGAGGCTGGGGCAGGAGCCATGCATTCAAAGCCAGCCTGGGCTACATAGTGAGACCCTGTCTTAAAAAAAAAAAAAAAAAAACCATGAAGTTAAATAGTTTTAATAAGCATAGAAATGAAACACAAATCTGAGCATGATGCAGCAAGAACAGGGAGTGAAGTAGCAAGTAGCCAAGAAAAAGGACTTGCATAGTGAGCACACAGTGTGACTTAGTCTCTGCTGAGTTGCTGAGATGTACTCCTTTTGGGCAGGAATGTAAGAAAGTGCCTTACGTCCCCTTATTAGGGCAGCCCATGTCTCTTCACCAGGGCGGGTGTCAGCAGGGATTCAGAGCGCCAGGCCCGCCCTCCCCAGGTGCTGGATCTGTGCTGTCTGAGCCAAAGCCTTACTCAAAGGTAGTCTTACTGCTGTCTTTTAGGCTGGGACTCAAAGCTCTTTTTGGGAGCAGGCAGCCCATATCTCATGCGTGTCTAACACAGTAGTTGCTGGTTTGAACAATGTCAAAACCTGTACCTTCCAGTTTATGACTTTTGGGCACCACGAGGAAGACCGGTCACCATTGAAAGCCTAGTTGCAGCCCCACTGACTGGATGCAAGGAACAGGCTCCCCAGAGACCCACTCAGTTCAGTCATGGGCTGAGGGTCAGCATTCAAGCACGATGTTCTGTATTAGGGGTCTAATGCATGTGTGGGGCCTAGAAAAGAAAGTAGCTGTTAGGAAGCAGGCTCTGAATGCCTGGGGCCTGCAGCATTGTCATCACCAGGTGGCTAGTGCTGTCCGTCCACCCTGGGTGAATGTCCTCGCCCGACAACACAGGCTGCTGCTCCTGGCTAAGGCTTTTCGTGAAATGTTGATTTTCAACTAAAAGAGGCAGGTGGGCAGCGTTGACCTCAGAGGAGACCAGAGGATACACCAAATGCCAGCTTCCACAGATGCCAAGCCTGGTCCTCCCTGCCGAGTGCTGTTCTTCCTGTTGCTCTACTGACAGCTGTCAGTGTGAGTGACTGTTCATGTGTGAACCATCTTTTTCAGTGTCTCTCCACTTAATTTCTCTGAGTTCCTGTCTCTACGCTTATTCACTTTCTAGAAAGCCTGTCTACTGTGTGCATCCAGAGTGTCTGGTCATATTTTTTATTATTTATTATGTGATGGAGGGGCCTATTATGTGACTAAGAAGACTTCTGAGCCTGCAGTTGGCAGTTTTGTCCCTTGCTCACCACATAGGACCAGCTCTCACAGCTCATACTGGGACAGGGAATTCCAGAATCTTCTGAAGGAAGGTGGTGGTCACTAATGGTCTGTCTCACTTGGATGACAAGTCTCTTCTGGACACTGAGGGCCCAACATCAAGCTTGGGAATGGCAGCAGAATCAGAGGTGGACTTGGGAAGGGCTGTCATGACCCCACCCGCCTGGAGGCTCATCTCAGGGCCCCTACCCCCCCGGTGAGGGTCAGACTGCCCACATTGGCCCAAGGTCTGCAGATGCCAGGACTCCAGAGCAGTACTTTTTCCTTTCCTAGTAGGACCCTCACAACACTGTTGACTGTATTCGCGCAACTATAATGGTCATGTGTGTTTAAAAGTGGGTACTGCCTTGTAGCCTCCAGGAAGTCATTTTGCCTCTTTAAGCACAAGCTTTATTGCAAAAGGGCCAGTTACCTTTCTATTTCTGTCATAGGCTTCTGCTGACTGACTGATGATACTTGGTCATTTTGTTCTAGTAAATATTCTTGAATGTATTAAATTGTTAAGACACATCTGGCTTGGAATTTCCTAGCTTGCTCTCCCTCCCACTGTCCTTCAGACCCTGTGTCACATGTATCTAGACTGCCTCTGAACCCAAACTGGAACCCTGTCCACTTAAGAAGGCCACCTCTGGTCCAGCGTTCAGCCCGCTCACCATGCACATGGAGCACCCAGCCTGGAGTAGGAGACTGGTGTGCCTGCTGCAGCCCCTGCCACGCAGCCTCAGGCAGGTGTCTGGACTGTGAAGCCACAGCATGGTGTAGGGTAGGTGATCCCAGAGGTTCTGACCTACGCTGGGACCAGAATTTGTGATGCGTGCTAATACCCCAGAAACAGCAGCAGAGCTGCTCCATCAGAGTGGAAGCCCCTGGCATAGCCCAGATACACTCAATCAGGCATCCCGAGGGGTTTTGTCTTTCTAAAACTGTATCTTTCTAGAGATGAATTTTGGGATGTATAAAATGCAGAGAAGCAAAAAGAAATTACCTAGAGGCAACAAGTTACATCTCTACTGTGCATCTTTTTGTGGTGTTGAAGATGAGGTAGGTGCTCTGCACAGCTGTGTTAGCCCACTCTGCATCTTGAATGTGATCATTTGAATCCACTGAAATAGCCCTCAGCACTCCACCTCATACATACTGTGTGGGGGTTCGCGGGGCCCCACCTTACACCAGGAAACTCGGGATAAGCATCTTACTCATAACTGAGACTCCGCAGGATCAGAGGTCCAAGGGAGAGTGCAGGCCCACCTGGCCTTAGGATGTCCTGAGAGTATTAATGAGCCCCACTCTAGGGCAGTTGCCAAGGGTGACTAGTGTGGCCCCCAGTCCTGAGTGCCTCGACTTTGGTGCTGGAATGCAGGGACTAGGCCAGTACTCAGCTTCAGCCCCCACCCCATTCACCAGACATGATTTATGTCCCCTGCTAAGGTGGTCAGAATCAACTGAAGCTGCTGTCCCTAATGGGAAGGGGTGCCATGCCCCCTGCCTAGTAAGCTCTATCTCAGAGGCAGACCTTGAGGTTGATCCCTCATAGGTCTTTGTGGCCCAGTGTACCTCCCTGGAGCCTGCAGCTTCAGCCCACAGGCTTTATGTTGCAGACTTTGAACTCCCAATGCCTGCCCTGGGGCAGCACCACTGAGGAAACTCAGGTTCCATCTTAAGAGAGCTTCCAGAACCTCTCAGGAGCTGCATTGATGTGTGGGAAGGGAAGAATTTAGGTATCTAAAAGAAAGGAAGGACCCAGGAAAAAAATCCATTAGACCCCTCCAAACATGTACCAGGGATCCTGGGCCTGATAACTGTGACAGACTGACCCCATTCTCACAAGGCAACTATTTCCCACAGCTTCAGGTGGTGTAGATCATTTCATGTTGCTTCTTCAGGGAATCAGGGACAGATAATGGGTATTGGCATACAGCCACTCTTCTGTCAGATGGTGGCTAAAGTCCTAGGTTGCCGGATTCATGACTCCATTAACCAGAGCTCGGAAACACTTCTACTCAGGAGGTCAGTGGGAGTGTAGGGGGACAGGACACCACCCTGAGCAGTCTGTGTGGAGGCATGAGGGTGGGTCAGAGGCGTGTGGAGAGCTGACAGTCCAGCCTCTGTGAAAGCCTGACAGGAGAGCTTCCCATTGTGAGGAGAGGGCAGCAGAGACTGCAGGCTTGGAAGCTGAGACCTGTGAGGAGACAGAAGAGACAGCACCCATCCGGGAGGAAGCAGATGTGCTCGTCAGGGAGACTAGCACTGGCTCCCACTGATACTTGTGGGAGCCAGAGAGAGCACCAAGCACTTGTTAGGACATGTTCTTCCAGATGTCACAAGCACTTGGGACACACTGGGGCTGTTCCCACCTCCACAAAATGGTGACCTTAAGAAGGAGCCCCTTCTGGCCCAGCCAGATAGCTTAGCAGACTAAAGCGCCTGCTTAAGGAGAGCGCAGCAGCTGGGGTTCAATCCCCAGCTTGCCGTGCTGACCTGGCTGGGGGGTGGGGGTGGGGGAGTGCTGAGCCAGCAATGGAGACTAGGCGTGGTGGTGTGTGCACCCTTAATCCCAGCACTTGGCTGAAAACAGAATCACTGCAAGTCCGATCTACATAGTGAGACTCTGTAGACCCTGTCCTAAGTACATTTAAAAAAAAAGAAAAGAGCCCCTTCTGCTAGGTATGCTTTATGATACGGGGGAGGGGCTCTCAAGGATCTCAGGCCTCAGAGTGTAGGGAGAACATGGAGGTGGCTTACGGCTATCTTGGGGAGTTAGGAGGGCTGACCCCTGGCCTGGGGGGTAGTGGTGGGTACAGAGGTTGTCATCATTGTGCACCACAGAGCCAGGACAAGGCTCCCTCCCCACAGGGTCCATTTCCTGTCTATGTAAATGTGCCAGAGCAGCTCCAAGACAATTGCTGTGTCTGTCCCGTCAGAAGCAGACATGAGATGGAACATTTTCCCATAGGCCTCAACTGGAGGATGAGGGTGGTGCTCGTATGTTTGCTGTGCCTTTGGTCACTTGGGGATTGATTCCTCTAGCACAATCTTACCTTTTCAGAGCCTCCTTTAGACTGGGGATAAACTGTAGCCATGTAAAGGTTCCATTCACTGAAGGGGAAGTTGGGTGGGCACTGTAAGATGGCTGGTTTGGTTCCTAGGGACTCTGGCCTAACACCCACTGGGTGCATGGTCCTAGTCCTGGCATGTCTTGCTCCCTGATGCGGCTCAGCTGGCCCCAGAGCAAACAATGAGGGCCAGAGGCCACCCAGGTGCATCCTGGGCAGGAACAAAGAGTCATGGTGTGGGGTGGGAGTAGGTAGTCAGAACGGATTTCTCTGGAGCAGGAGAAGGCCCCACTGGCCCCACCATCTCACCTGCATAGTGGAGGCCTGGACGGAAGGAAGGGCAGGCAAGCAACACAGCCTTCAAAGCCTGCCTGGGACTGGACAGGGAAACCAAGAGCCAGAGCTAGAAGCTGGGGGTTTCCAGAGACATCCTCATGTCCGTGCCGACCTGGCTCTTGGGGCACGCTGAGCTGGCAATTGAGACTGGGCATCGTGGCGCAAAGCAGTGGCCAAGCTCAGAGGCCTGTGCCCTTTGCCACCTTATACTCTCAGGGCAGCCTTGCACCCAAGGAGCCTGGCAAAGGGGCACCTATGCCAAGACCAAGGATTAGGGTCCTGTCTAGGGAGCAGGCAGCACAGTGTATCCCAAGAGGGCTTAGGGAAGAGACATAGGTACTGGCAGGGCAGGCTGGCAAACAGCCCTCCTTTATGCCAACCCATCACTGAACCTCAAGGACTATAGTGTGCCCAGTCTCTGGCAACAGCTTCACTAGAGACCTGGGCTAGAGTGTGTGGCAGATGACAAGGACCACTGGAACAGCACTTCCTCTCCCTCTAACAGGCCAGGAAGGGTCCTTGCCTGACTCCTGATAGCCTCTGTGGCACCTAGCTCCTTATGGCAAGCTGGGGCCTTACCTGTCCACCTGCCCTCAGGACATAGCTCCCCAAACCCTGGTCATGAAAACCAAGAGATGGTGTCCATACCAGGACCCTGAGACAGAATACAAGGGCTTTGGATAGGCATGGTGGCACACGCCTGTAATCCCAGCACTCGGAAGGCTGAGACAGGAGGATCAGTGCCAGTTCAAGACCAGCCTGGGCTACACAGTGAGCTCAAGGCCAGCCAAACTGTGCAGAGACCCTGTCTCAAAAAGACTACTACTACTACTAATGATGATGATGATGATCCTGAAGGCCCTTCCTCCTGAGTGAGGTTATGCACACAAGGCCAAGCTGTGTGTGTAGAAGACCCAGGGGAAGACGCTGCACCCCGGAGAAGGAACAGCAATAATTGGAGTCTATAACCAGGGACTGTGGAGCAAGAAGGACCATTGGCCATTGGCTGTTTCTGACTCACAAGCTCTCGTAGCCCCTTTAAGGTACCTCTAGAGACATGATATTCCTTGTGTGTTGAGAACTTCAGGTCTAATACAAATGGTTGGGCAGGAAAGTGTTGTAACTACTACAGGTGTTACACTCACTGAGAGACCCAGAAACAAGGATAGGGAGCCGAGGGCCTGGAGGGAGGGCCCTCCATCAAGAAGTTCCCTCAGCTTGTACCCTGTGGTATGGTACAGAGCTAGCTTAGCTCCAAGACATGGCAGGGCGGAAGTGAGTGAATGGATCTGTGGAAAGCCTGCAGCAAAGCTACATTCTAGGGTGGCCCCAGCCACTGATGCCAGGGTCCATGTCTCCTGGTGGTGGTAGTAGGAGGGGGCACTTTACTAAAGACACCAAGGACCTTGGGAAGGGGGGACAGACTCAGGAAAAGCCAGGACTGGGGAATGAGGAGGTTACATGGCTGGGTCTGAGGTTGGACAAGTATCAGGGGTTGCAGACAGGGACCAGCAGTGTTCCAGGGTCTCATACAGGCCGTTGGGGTCCTCAAGTTTAACTGTGGGTACAAGTACCTACCCAACCCAACCCACCATCCTCTGCCAGGAGATCTGGATCCCCTGGATGTAAGTGAACACAAGGATTAGGGGCTGAGCTGGCCATGTGGGAACAGGAGGCCAGACTTTAGCCCTAGCGATGAGCCAAGGAAGATGGTAGGTGATCCAGGGTGAGTCCCAGAAAATCGAGAATGAACATCTTGCTTGGTCTTCTGGCTCCTGATGAGCTGATCAGGTGCCTGCACACCCACTGCCCACCCACCTTGTCTTCCCTGAGTTGGAAGCCGGGATCCACTTTGGCAGAAGCCATCCCTCTACCCTGGCCTCAGCCCTGAAACCTAGCCCAGATCAGACCCACCCGGCCTAGGAGAGTGTTCCAGAAATCCCTCGAGTACCGATGGTCTGGCTATTTGAGGGGCTTGTCCTGCTGTGAAAAAAAGAACTGAGATTAGTCCAGACACAAAAGTCAAAAGCAGATCCTCTTGCAGGCTTAGCTGAGGCTAGATCCGAAGTAGTTCCCACTTATAAGACTTCAAAGCAAAGGCCGGGAGAGGGAGTTCCCAGATCCTGAGTCGCTGGAGATTCCCAGTTAAGTCTGTGGTGCTGAAGCGACTCTCGCCTTCCTCTGTAGTTCAAAGAAGTGGAGGGAGGTGGAGACATAGCTCCAGCAGGCACCAGGGTCTGTAACAAAAAGAGACTTGGGTCCAAAATCTGGGATGTGGAGAGTGAGTGACACAGGGGCAGCAGATCTGACGATAAGGGACAGCAAAGTCCAGGGAGGATCACAGCTGCAGAGGCGGCCCTGAGCGCTTCTAGGAGGACAGTGACGGCAGGGGTGGGGCCCAGAGGACTTCAAAGGGCGGGGTGAAGTGGGAAACTCTGGGGTAGGGGAGGGGCTGTGGCGCTGCAGGAGGCTGGGACAGATGGAGCCTACAATGGTCACACCGCGGGGTTGGGGGCATCCGAGGCGGCCCAGCCCTGCCAGGGACATAGCCTCTGGCGCCCCGCGGGTCTCCAGGCTTCGGCTTTCCCGGTGCGACCGAGCAGAGTGGGTGCAACTGCGTCTGGAAACAGCCTGCAGGGGGCGCCAGCGAGCGACACGACTGGAGCCCGAGCCCTAGCGGCCGCGGAGACAGCAGGAGCTGGCGCGCGAGCAGCAGGTCCGCGGGGTACTAGGTCCATGATACGAGGCCTGGGGCTTCAGGGGTCCCGGCGGGGCGGTCTGGTCTCCTGGCGCCGTCGAAAGAGGCTGGGGCAGGGGAGTTGGGTGAAGGGTGTCCAGTCGCTCCGACCCTTTCTTCCCGAAACCCCAGCTGCGAGTTCGCGGGCTCCTGAGTCCGAGCCCTGCCCCGCGGCAGCCTCGGTAAAGCGCGGTGGCTGGCGTTCACGACCTAAGCCGGGTAGAGGCGGGGTGCTGTCCCCGGGACAACCCCAAAGCTCCCGTAAGGTACGCTGGCGGGAGGAGACGGGCGCGGGCGCGGCGCGGCGCCGGGGCAGCGGGGCGCAAAACGGGCGTCTGGGCTCCGCCGTCGGGCCGTCGGGCGCTGAGCGCATCCCGCCCGGGGCTGGGCTGGGGGCGCCGAGGAAGGCCTGGAGGAGGCGGGACGCGCCCCTGGAGACGGAAGAGGACTTCCACGGGTGGAGGGCCGGGCGGGCGCCGCTATCCGGGGTGAGGCATCCCGAGCCGCCCAGGCGCAGCATCCGGAACGCCTGGGCGCGGCGGGACCCGGCGTCGGGCTCGTCCTGTGGGCAGAACGCGGCGGGCTTCGGGGGCGCTGGAGGGGCTGAGCCCGCGGGTGTGGGGTGCGCACAGCCTGCCTGGGGCCCAGGTAGGAATGGCGGGAATAGTGACAGCTATCGAAGGACGTGAGAGGCAGAGGTCTGGGGCCGCAGAGCAGAGAGCCCTGCATTCTGGACATTCAGACTTTAACTTCCCTGACTGTATTATGGAAGGAAGCGGGAGACCGGGCATTCTGAGCGGTGGATGCGGGGTGGCGGGTGTCTGTCTACCCAGGCTGGCTCCCCAGGACTAGTGGGGAGACTGGTGGAGGCGGGGTTGCACAGGTGTTCTCCTGGCCCATGAGAGAGAGGTCCGGGTTCCCTTTGTCTGCCTCCTTCCCTGACTGGGGACTGCATCCCGATCCAGAAGTCTGCCTTCCTCCGGCCTGGGGCGCTGGACATGCTATGCTCTGCTTCTGATGCTCAGCTTCCCTGGTCTTGCTGGGTGATTGCGCACCTTTCAGATTCCTCACGCCACTCCTATGCCCAGCCAGTGCTGCCCTGGTGTCCCCACCCTGAGGACCATAGTGGCTTTAGCTACAGCAGGCCAGGGAGGGAGTCACTGGTTTTATCCTTAGCCTCAAGGGCCTTGGGTAGGGCTGGTTAAGGCTCTGGGAAATACTGGGTTCTACCAAAGGGTAGATTGTGGCCCAGGGGCCCTCGCTGGAGGAGGACAGTGGGGATAGAGGAGTTAGGAGGATAGAGGGAATCAACTGCCTAAGGCTGGGCTCCTAGTCTGTGGTGGGTCCAGATGGGGAGGGAACAGAGCTGGGGTACACAAAAGAGTTCCCAGGAGACAGGTTACCCCCTCAGCAGGACCCAGGGCCTGGCTGGTGGGCAGAAACAGTTTAGTGGCAGAGAGGAAGAGCCTATCCCATGCAACCTGGAAGCCATGAGGTCCTGTCAGGGACTAGGGAGCATCTCTCCAGCAGCCAGCTGAAGGGGCTGGCTATAGCCTAGGGAAGGCAGGACTTGTTATGGCTTTCCAGGACTACTTTGGGCCTTCTGTGATACGCAGCAGAGCCTTGAACAGGCTGTTTGCTTTGCTAGAATTTCTCCCATGTCTCTCCTTTCACCTCCTACCCCAAATCAAAGATCCCCTCCTAGGAGAAGCCTCCCTCTAAGTCCACATCCACTCCTGCAGGTCAGGCCTGTTTCAGAAGTTGCTACACAGGGGCCAGTGCTGCCTTCTGTGGCACCTTCCATATGGATGCTGCTGTTCCAATAGCCTAGGTCTTTGGCTGCAGCTGTCACCTGAAGGAGAGGCCAGAGAGAGGGTCCTCCCCTGGGCTAGAGATATAAGCCCATCTGCTGCAGGGGCTTCACTTCTGCCTCACAATGGCTTCTGCAGGGGTGGAGGCAGTGGCAGGGCTAAGGGTCATACTCAGGTACTCCCCCTGTCCTTTTCCTTCAGGTTGTAGGGCTGTCTCATCA
>NDGM010555134.1:0-10914 GCA_002564305.1 Octomys mimax
AAATAAATAAATAAATAAATAAATAAAATAATCCTCTAAACTGTGTGTCGTATATTAAAAGCTTTGGGGCCAGGGGGATGGCTCAGTAGGATAAGCGCTTGACTGGCAAACTCAGGGATCTGAGGTCAATCTCTAGTTCTGAAAAAAAGAAAAAAAAATCTTTGCTTTGTAAACAGTTGACATCATGGATATTTGCCACAGTGGTGGACAACAGGGCCACACAACACTTAAAGTAGATGATTCCTCCATTTGTGGGGCACAGTGAGGTCCCAGTACTAGTGTACAATACACAGCTGAGTCAGACCTCAGGCCTTTTTCAATCTCCATGATGAAATTTGATGTTATGAAAAGATGGCTACAAAAAATAGTAAGTTGACTATGGACCATACCATCATAAGCGTCAGCCTTTTAGCTCATAATTTGGAGCAACTCTTCCCATGATCTGGAGCAGCCCCATTGAGTGCTAAACTTTCTCTTCCTCTTCCAGGGCAGGCAGCGGAACAATGAAAGCACAGAGGTGTTCTCCGAAGAAACACAGTCACAAGTTCAATCAAGGAATGATGCCTAATGGTACAAGATCTGGCATACTGGAGTGTGGCACAAGGTAAACAAAGTGATGAGAGACTGCAGAAAGGAGTTGCCCAGGGGAAATGTGGACACAGCCCAGGACCTGCTGAGACAGTACAGGAGGGACACTGGGGAGCAGGGACCCACAGGTCAAGGCCCTCCTCACAATGCTGATGGAGGAACGACACAGGGAAGAAAGGTCACAGAGGCAGAAGGCGAGGAGGATGCTGGGTCCCTGGGTCTCACCTGTTGCAGCAGCTGACTACACCTGAAACCACAGAGATTACTCTGTTGTTTCTAATGTTAATTAAATAAGATCCCTGTGATTATTGACAAATAAATACATAAATAAGTTTTTTTTTTCTTTTTACAGGTTTCAGCCCCTTGCCACCTCACCACATTGTTCTGGCCCCCTGTAGCCCATTACATCATATGGGAGGAAGCTGTTCATCTCACGGTGGCCTGGAAGCAATCAGTGAAAAGGATAGAAAAAAGCAATGATCCCAGTGTCTCCTTCAAGGGCACACCCTCCGTGGCCACATTTCCTTTTCCCAAAGGTCCCCTCAAATTCTAAGCAACTAGAGACCAGCACTTGAATTACAGAATTAGGAAACATTGAAGATCACAACCACAGCAAATAGGTCGCTGCATATTTTACAGAAAATGCTTCGCTTTTTATCCTGACATCACGCTTATTTGAATAAACTGCATGTAATAATATTATCAGAGTGAAATTACGTTCTTCCTTAAAGAGCATTTTGTCTAAATATAGTAACAGTGGGCCAGCAAGATAGCTCGGTGGACTAAGCACCTGCTTAAGCAAGCGCAGGGACCTAAGTTCGACCCCTGGCACCACAGGCTGCATCAGCCCTGCCCCCAGGCGTGCTGAGCAAGCCACAGAGACCAGATGTGGTAGTGCACGCCTGTAATCCCAGTGCTGGGGAGAATAAAACTGTGAGTCCCAGCTACAAAGTCTCTGTACCAAATACATTAAATACAATTATAATAGTAACAGAATTATATAGAAATTAAGATACAATTGTCTTGTTTTAACTATTGTTTTGAGCAATAGGTTTTTTTTAATACTAAGGGGCTGTGAATTATAAAGGCATTCATCAACATGTATGATCATAGAATTATTCTACTCATGAGAGTTTTAGAAATTGTGGAGAGCCTTGTCCTGATGCACATGAACATCCTCCCTCCGGAAAAGGGACAAATTACCTAATGATTTTTGGAGAGCTTCATGTACATCAACCTCGACCGTTTGTAACTCCAGTTCTCAGAGTCCTGACATACTCCTACAGAGGCTCTGAAGTGAATGCTAAAGGCCTGCTCTTGTCTGTCCTGGTGAATGAAGTTCTGTAGGGGATTCCCATTATCTGAAGATTGTTGCTTGATGTATTGCCTTAACGATCTTGTTCTTTTAATCAGTGTGCACATGTGCTGAGAGAACTGACACGCATCCTATAATGAATGCCAACAACAACAAGCAGGGAAACCTCTGGGTCCTCTCCAGTTCCAAAATATAATGTAATCTCTGAACCAAATGAATGCGTCCTTGGTTCAATATTTTCAAGAGAACATGATCAATTTATCTCCTCCCAAAGAGAAACAAAGGGGAAGAAATTGTAAAAGCGGCTCAAACCCGGATTGTATTTAGAGAAATTTTAGACACGAAGAATGTCACTTCAACTGAGGAAAATAATTTAATAAACAAATGTTTTAAAGATACACAGTTGTGTGTCTTTTCCTAGTATTCTAAAATAAAATAAAATAGATATGCATCTGGAAGTGAAAAGTTAGAATGGACTTGATTTTTTAAAAGTTTTTATTCAAATAATGCATACAATTACTATCATGTTTAAGGTACTAGTCATTATCTCATCTATTTACTAAGTGACAGACACTGTGGGTGAAGGACATTATAACATTATCCTTATTTTAATCCCCACAGTATCTTGGAGGATAATGTTTTTGTTTTTATTTTGTAAAAGGAGCTAACTGGAGTTTATGGATCTTAGGCAAGTGTAATGGATTTAAATAAACAAATGAACAACAGGAACAACAACAGAAATTCTAACTAAGCTTTTAAGCCATTAAAAAAAAACTTTTAAATTTAAAATAAAGAGAGTCCTTTCATATGGAAAGGCCTAACTCAACCACATACATGGAAAGCAAACAACAGTGGTGAACTGGAGGGAGCCAGAGGGTCAGACTGGCGGACTCCGGGGAGATGGCGATTCCATTTCCCATCCGAGGTAAAACTTTCCCAAATACCATTAACAAGCTGAGCAGTGCACGGAGCATCTTTAGCTGTCGTCTGCTCTTTCAAATATCTGGTCTACATAAAAAGGCAGAGAGGAAAGCCCAAGTGAAAGGGAAAGGAAACCACAAAACTAATAATAATAATAATAATAAAATAGCCTGCTCAAAAACAAAACACACCCAAACCCCTTTCACTACAGAAGTCCTGTCATGAGTCAAAGTTTAGATTGCAGGATCTCTTTTAAACAGAGGAGAGAAGCCTCTGAGATCTTTTGCTGTGTTCACAAATCTTTTCATATTTATGAAAACTTTATTTGTATGCTTTTACATGTGTGTGTTTGTGCATGATCAAATATGTTCTAATGACAAAGGCAGACATTTTATCTTCAGATCTCCTGTGGCCTCTATCCTTTTTTTGTTTGTTTGTTTGTTTTGTAATTTTATTTTGTTTTAAGGAGTCAATACGCCTTCATGATTCTTTCTATACTCCAATTGTCAGGTCCACAGAGTGACAAGACGTACACACTCTGTACCTCTCATTTCTTGATTTAGCTTTATGGTATCTTTCCCCCCCTAACTTATCTTAGTGTCTTCTTGCCTTTAGTAATACTTTCAGGATTTTTTAATGAAATATGTCTTTGACTTCACCATTTGTCATAGGATTTTAAGTATCTTTATGACATATTATCCATGAGGTCTTTCTTTTTTACTTCTTTATGTGCTGCTGGAGTTTTAAAGAACGTTGATTATTTTCTTTCATCTCCTTCTCCAAATGTCCAGTTAATGTTCAATGCATAAATAACAAATAATGGTGTTTCTTTTCTATTGCTTTACTCCATCTCTCCATAGAAAATATTTTTGGACAAAATGCAGGATTAAAAAAAAAATCGATTTCTATCCCATACTAATAAGAAAGCATTTTCGTTCACCCTTTTAAACCAAAGCGCAAATATGGCTTAGAGCAGCTCTGAGTAAGTTGCTATGTTACTTTTCACTCATTTTGAAATTATATGAAAAGAGGAATAGGATTATTCATGATAATTTGCAGTCACCCTACTTTTTTTCCTATTGTCAGTATGCATACTTCTAATTCTGAAATAAGAATAAGCTAATATTTGAAGCTATGCTGAAACAAAGTTTATTTGGCATTTTAAAGCACAATTTAAATGAAATCAGGCTTAAAAATACAGGGAAAAAAGGGAAATCAGCAATCCTAAAAATAACCAATTGATTAAAAGTGGATAAAAGACCTGAATAGATATTCTACCTAAGAGCATATAAAGATGGAAAGTAACTATATGAAATACGACTAGCATTATATGTTCTTAAGAAATTTAAAAAGTATAAGAGCAATAAGGTATAATTACCCACCTTTAAGAATAGCCAAACCCCAAAGCACTGGCAACACCTAATGCTGCCGGAAGTGTGGGGCACAGGGATGTTTACACATTGCTGGGAACATTGCAGAACGGTGTCCCCATTTGCATGATCAGTTGGCAATTTCTTACAAAACTAAACCTACCCTTACCTTATGGACCTACAGTAGCACTTCATTTTGGAAATTAGAGCCACACAAACACTTATCCTCAGATGTTTATTCATAGTTGCTCAAGTAGAAGCAACCAAGACACCCTTCAGTGGGTAAATGAGCAAATCAATGGTGGTGCCTCCAGGCAATAGGGTACTGCTTAGCACTAAAAGGCAGAAACTACTAAGCAATGGAAAATGTGGAGAAAACGTAAATGCCTGTAACTAAAAGGAAAAGATGATCTAAAGACCTAAGAAGACTATATCATATGATTCCAATACATGTCATTCTGCAGAAGGCTAAACTATGGGGAAATAAAAGGGCCAATTGTTGTCCATAGACAGAAAGAGAAGAGGGATGAGCAGTCCGAACACAGAGGACTTTTAGGACAATGAACTAGTCTGAACTAAGCTGCAATTGTGAACACACATCGTTATACATTCGTTAAAACCGATGGAATGTGTGATACCCTTATGTCCACTGTGGGCCTTGGGTGATATGAATCTTTTAGTGGGGAATCTCTGACTGTGACAGATATGCCTCTCCAGGAAGTGCCGTAAGTGATGTACTACTAAGTTGTACATGTGCATGGGACAGAGATTACACAGAAATGCTCTATAATTTACAGTTAGGCAACAAGATGAAGCAATGAGTATCATATTAAATACTAAGTTAATGGTTATATAATATAATGGAAATTTTCAAGTGTTGTTTTCTATGTAAGGCTGGGTTGTCCAAATGTATAATGCTTGCGCTTTTGCATGTGCAGTATTCACTGAAAGGAATAGTAAGAAAGTGTTGCAACACACAATCATTAATTAATGGGAGAATTTGTAGAATGGTTTTCTTCATAAAATATTGGTACAAGAAGATTGTTCTAAAGTGGACCAGAAATCTATGTCCTACCATCTTACATAAGCAATTTGAAAATTTTATAGTACTACCATTTAATTTAATTTCAGTAGTGCATATCCACCACAAAGAACATTAGGATTCACTGTGACAGTTGCATGCATGTGGACTGCATGCTGCAATCAGATCCCCCTCATAGGACTTACGACTTTGTATTCCTCTTCCTTCCGTGAATTCCCTTCCCATCTTCCAGTTTCCTTTCTAATTTCAAGTCATCTTTACGTCTTCTAAAATCAGCCTATGAATGAAAGCATGTAATACTTGTATTTTGACTCTTCATATTTTTCTTAATATGGTGTTCTTTACTTGTATGCATTTTTTGCAAATGACATGATTTTGTTCTATTTTATCAAATTTATTCTGCTTTGTGTTCCTTCTATGATACACTGCCTAAAATCTATGTAGCCTATTGGTCATGGACTTAACCTTCTAAAGTTTGAGCTAAAATAATCCTTTTCACCTTAAAAATTGATTATTTTGAGACTTTTTTACAGGTATGGGAAGGCTAATTAACAAAAGCTAATTATATAAGTTTTGTATAAGGTTAATTGTACAAAAAATCCAAATGCCTGAAAATTTTTAAAAATGAAAATGTATACTTTCATATATTTATATCTATTTTTTGTTATAAAATAGAAAATTGCACTACTTAGTAGGAATTGGTTGTGTGTTTTGTAGCTTTTCTCAATGACATGATCATTCATACAAATTGTATTCTAGTAGAGTCCAAGGAATCTTCCAAGTTATATCAAAAGATTAAAAGTAAGTAGGTGAGATAGCTCAGCAGACTAAGCACCTGCTTAAGCAAGCTCAGGGGCCCGGGTTCGATCCCTGGCACCACATGTCACACTGGCCCTGCCTCTGGGTGAGCTGAGCTGGCCACAAAGTCTGGGCATGATGGCATACACCTGTAATCCCAGATCTGAGGCGGCTGAAATCAGGAGGGTCACTGTGGATTCAAGCTATGTAGTGAGGCCTAGCACAAAAAAAGAAAAAAACTTAACAAAAGATTAAAAATAAATTTGTATATGATTTAAAATCTGCATCTATCAGTGTTACCAATGATGCAGCCAGAGTATTTACAAAGCATAAGAAAACATAGGCAATAGTGTACTTCTTTCAAATTTATTACAGTAAAGCACAAACCACTATTAGTTTTCTCAAAATGTTGCTTTTCATTTTGAATACATTTCCCCGTGATTCTTGCCACTTTCTGAAGCAGTTCTGAAATTCCCCTTTTGTGAATGTCTTTAATTGTGCTGTCCTGGCTGCCTTGATGTCTCGAATAGAATCAAAATATTTAACTTGCATGGTCCTTTGGACATTGGAAAAGATGGAGAAATTGCAGTGTCAGCAGCAATAAGGTGGATGAGAATATTCTGTCATGTTTCTCAGAGCTTGACTTTCCAATGTATGGCATTCTGCTTCAGCATTCCTTGTATTTCTTATCACAACTCATAAAGATAGTAATAAAAGAAGAATTCCAAAACTTCTTCAAACAGTTGCAAGAACAGTGGGGAAAATGACTTTGAATTGTGGAGGAATACGTTAAGGTGATTAGTGGCAATGTGTCTGTTCCTGTAATTTTTAGAACCTAAATATGGACCTATAGTGGATTCATAACTGGTGGTCAACTTGTTACACCCAGTAAAATTGAACTAGCCTGGTGATGGGTGTGGGAAGCCCACCTAAAGATTGTTGCCAGCACCTGAAGAGGCAGACCTGGAGAAGCTATTGAGAGGCTGTGACGGAAACTGGAGAAGCTGTTGGAGCTGTTGGAAGCTTTTGGTTCTCTTGGGCTATTCTCCTGGAGGATCTTGTCATGTTGGCTTTGCTAATGAACTTAGCTGTTCTTGTATGAGGAAGAGTTCAGGACTTCTCTGTCACTGAGAATGAGTACAGTACATTTAGGGGTAACTCTAGTCCTCATCTTGGACACCACTTCCTGGTTCCAGAGGGGAAGATGGTACACCACTCACCCTTGTGGAGAAGCTAGTCAGTTTGGCTTTCCTGATGGGATCTCAGTTTTCCTCAGTGCTGGAGGAGCTTGGAACCTCACTGTTGCTGAGGATGGCTGTGGTACTTTGCAGGTGAGCTCTGGTTCTTACTTTGAGTGTTGTCTCCTGGCTGCAGCCCCGGTCACTCAGTCCGCTAGAACAGATCCTTCATCCCATTGGCACAGACTTTCTGTTGCCCACCACTTACCTTTGGGCCTATCTGGTACAGATCCATGCAGGCCTGCATGAGACATTGCTGTGGGCTCTGGGGCTCCAGATGGATTTGTGGAAGGTACCGTTAGGAGCTTTAGGTTTTCAGATGAACTTACGCAGGACACTACCATAGGTAACAGGCCCTCAGTTGGATTCTTTGGTCTTTAGTGTGTGGATGGAATTCCTGTACTCTTTGTGTATGATTCTTTTGGTTATTATAAAGTAATCTTATAAAACATGTCCTGTGTTAAAAAAAAAAAAACATTATTGATCTATACATTATTTTTCTCACCCCTTGTATTTTTTCTTACTAGTCTAATATTTGGACCTCAGGATCAATTTCTGGGACACAAACTACAAAGAAAGTATCAAATTCTTAACTCATTTTAGCTCTTGGGCTAACAGTTGGCCTGTACACAAAATTATAATCCTTTTATAATGTATCTTTTTAAAGAATCAAATGTGATTCATTTAAAGTCTGATATCACTTCCTACAAAAATAAAAAATATCTAGTACATACTGAGTGCCTAATATTGGATATTTAAATGAGCTCTAGTTTTTCACCATTACATCAAAGTACTCTTGACAACACCTGTGCACCATCAGTTTTTATGAATATTTTCTTAACAATTATCCCTTGAGATACGGACTTACTGATACAAAGCCTGAATATACTTAGAGCTTGCATATTTACACTCAACCAGTTTGGAAAATCCTTGCTGTTTTCTCTTTACTATGTTCTTTGTGCCCTTTGTCATCTCAAGCACTCCTCTACAAACAAATATTTTGTACATGAATTTATCTAAGTGTCATTCAGTGAAAAGTATTACATTACTATTCACAAATGTTACAATGTATTTTATACAGGATAAAAGTTAAAGATAAAAGTTACTGAATATTTACAAAACAAAACAGTACACTGGACGATGTTAACAAGGCTGGGAAGACTTTATTAAATACAGAAGAAGAGGGACATCAAGCTACAGTCTGAACTCAATTTCACTGAAAGGAAAGCTGTGGGGATATTTTAGAAGCTAGAGTGGGAGTAGGATGGATGGGCGATCTTCTGTATTTGCTCACTGGCTTTACGAAAAGGAAAAATAATCTTTCTCATATTTTTCATGACAGGAGTTTCATTTTTACAGTGCAGAGCAAGATGCTGTCTGGATTGCTGTTTTCACCTTACCACAAAGACTGGGAAGTGGGGAGCCCTCTTCTTGGGGGTCATATTTTAAAGGAATGGCTTCCCATCTCTCCAGAAGACCAATCTGAAGGAGAAATTTTAAAACTGGCAGGAGACCTGCAGGAAGAATCATGACTTAAATGGGAAGAAAAGTGATTTATAATGAAATGTTTTCTGTATAAAATTCTTTACAAACAGGAAAGGCAGATGGCCTTTGTGTTTAAGTCATCAAAAAGGGCAGGATGCAAAGTAGTCTTGGGGCCAGAGAGAAGCAGCAGCCAGGCTAGCATGCAGCTAGCAGAAGACAGCATTCAAGGAGCCTTGTTTAATGCTCATTGTTTAAAGAATTTCAACTTCAATTATGGATGATTTCATCGCTTGAGAATTTCGGGACTTCAGAGTTGAAAACTGCAGTGTTCAACTAGAGGGAATAGTGTGGGCTTCTCAACAATTTGCATTACTTGGTGGATGTAACTTCTCTTCATGAATTTTTAAGTGAAACCCTTTAATTAATGTAATTAATTTCTCATATGTTAAATCCATAGAAAACATTCAGAAAAGAAAAACTCAGCACAGATGTACTTATAAGAGTCATAGCTGAAGTCAACGAAGTTAAAACAGGGCTTTCAATCTGAAAGAATTTAGTTTATTTTTTTTAGCTATTTGATGCTATAAAAACCCTACAATGGGTAACATTACTTTTCTATTTTATAGTTTTGCCTTCTGTCTTGTTTCTCTTAAAAGGGTATTGCTATTTTCAGATCATTTTGCTACTTTCTTCCTGACAAATACATAACTAATTGAATTTGTGTTTCTTCAAGAGAAATCAAAATATTAAATTAGGAAAGAATTAGAAACTGTATTTGCAGGTTCAAGTTCAAAATAATTAACTGTCATTTACCTACCCCATTGGAAATACTCTGTTCTCAGCATTAATATGATCTCATCATCATTATTGTCTGAGTTTTCATATATATTCCTGAGGACCATGAAATTAAGCAATTTTCCAAGATCTTTGTCACTACCACTCATAGAAGAGGAACATAGACAATCCATGCTTGACTTACTCCAAAGCTTAAAGCAACTTCCCATAAATTACACACATGATATTGGGTAAACTACTTCAGTGAGTATATTTTTATTTCTTCCCAACATACAGTGACTTTCATAAATTATAAACCCAAGTCTTTTAAGTTATTCCTTAAGTAGGTATATGTAAGTAACAGGAGTATAGCCAAAGGTTCAGCAGTTCTCAACTTTAAGATATTGTCAATTGCTCTATGACAGCCACTTGTAACAGCTGTTCAAAGCCAAAACAAAGTGTCCTGTTGTTGAGTAGTAGTATTGTAGACAAACATATGAAGGAAAACTCAATTTTTTATGTACAAAACAGAAACCAAAAAGGAATAACTTTCAATCTGCTCACTGTCGCTTTCCCATCAAGCAGGAGCAAACTCATCATTTACTCCCCGTCCCTGCTCCTGCACACACACAAGTACATTCCAATCCCAGTCAGCAATACTGCTTGAGAATCACTCACAGCCAGCCCCAGAAGGTCTCGAATTGAGTGCTCAAGTCAGCAGAAAAGAGCAAATGGGTTTGTTTGGCTTTATATTAAAGAATTCTGAGAATGAAATATGTGGGAAGTTGCCAAACATACATCTTCAGCTACAATAAGACGATAATGGGTCACTTCTGATTGAAGTGGAAACCTTTAGTCTTGCATTAATAAATTGTTTCTCCAGTTTATTTCTGTTCACTCAGTGGTTTGCCACTCAGACACAGTTAAGAGGATGGAAAGATTATGTCTTCACATGTACTGCAGTGTTATTAATACAGAGGGAAAAAGAAGGCACGGTGTCAAATTCTAGGTAGTGTCTGAGAATCATCTCTACCAGGGGTGGGACCAGCTGTGTGCACTGTGCAAAGATAATCCTGTGATGAAGTAAACACCACAACACTTGCTTCTCGGTGCTTTGCTCCACTGCATTTGTTTTTCGTTCCTTTTCCATGTTACTTTTTATTATTATTTTATTGAGAAAGAAATAGTAATGAGACAGTTTCAAAACAGGTTAATAGGACAGTTACAGTGATTAATACATTGTATATTGTTGTCTTTGTATTAGTTATTCAGTGTACAAGATGCAGACATGATATCTTGTCTAAACACTTAGTATAAATTTTTCTTCTCATTGAACTAAGAGAAAGTAGCTGTATATCTATCCTAACTATTTTGTATATATAG
>NDGM010555455.1:0-11358 GCA_002564305.1 Octomys mimax
TCTCTCTTTCTCTCTCTCTCTCTCTCTCTTCCCCCCCCCCAGGGTCTCACTATGCAGTTCAGTCTAGCCTTCAATCACGTAGTTCAAGTTGGTCTTGAACACATGGGGATCCTCCTGCCTCAGCTTCAAAAGTTCTGGGATTACAGATGTGTAACACCATGCCCAGCTCCTATGGGTGAATTTAATAATCCAGAGGGCATGGCATCAGATCCCCTTTCACAACTGACCCTGTAATCCAGGTCTCCTGACTGACTGAGCACTCCCAGAGAAACAGAGGGTAGGGCCTTGGCCACTACAGCAATGGGTTGAGGTACAGCCACAGACAAACTGCATAGCAGCCTAAAAAGTTGGTCTCCTGAAACCTGAAGCCATGCTCTCATACCCTCCCCTACCACACCCTCGACTCCACCTCCCTGCTGTTCCCAGCCCCCAAGCCATTGCCTGGGCCAGACTCAGCCCTGGCCCCCAGCCCCAGTCCTTTTCTGAGCCCAAGGGAGGAGAGGACATGATTTTGGACAAGCACCTTGGGGGTGAGGACCACAGCAGAGCCTCCGCTGATGCTGAGGATGGGCACATGAGTCTGGGAGGAGACAAAGTCCAGGAGCTGGGCCACAGCCTCAGTGCCCACATTGTCCTCAAAGACGATGCCATGGACACGGGCAGCACCCAGGAGGCTGCAGATCTGGGTGAGGAGGCTGCTGGGGTTGGTGTTATTGACTCCCACAGTGAGTGGCTGGATCTCCAGGGGCAGGTCCAGGAAGCTCTGGGGGGTGAGGCGGACACGGGCCTGGGCCTGTGGTGACCCTGAGCTACCAAACACCACGGCCACTGTCACAGCCTGCTCGCCTTGCCCTGGGCCTGGCCCTGCGCAGGCACCCAGGAGCGAGGTGAGCAGCAGGGCTGGCCCCAGGGCCCCACCCATGTCCACTGGAGGCTCCTGCAGAAAGACCGGGACAGGCACAGGGAGAGGCAGATGGACAACCAGGCAAGAGATGAGGGCCAGGGCCAGAGGACACATATTCAGAGGGGGACAGGTAAGGGGAGACACCTCCCTCCATAAAGAGAAGGGCAGACAGACAGAGAGACAAACACAGAGACAGACACAGAGAGACATAGGTTAGCTGAGTGTCCCCAAGACACTTGAGGGGGAAGGGCTGGGAGAGAATGAGGCCAGGACAGAAGCTTGTCACCATGCATTCTACTACTGAACTGCATTTGCAGCTAGAAAGGCCCAGGCTGCGAAACTCCGCCTTCCAAGCTCTGCCCAGCAAGGGGCACTGAGCATGCCAGCATGGTGTCCACGTGCACGGCAGCATGCATGGTGTGGTGCATGATGTCACGTTCAAGGCCAGACAGACCTGAACTTGAGTCCCAGATCTGATGCAGACCACCTGTGTGGTCTTGGGGCAGTCACCTCTGGCCTCTCCAAGCCAGGTTCTCATCTTGAGCTAATCACGGGACCTGTCTCACAGCTCTGAGACTCCTTACTGTGATCCACAGCCTTATCCTACAGGGGACAGCCCTCAGCCAGGAGAAGGAAGGCAGCTCTGTGACTCCCCATGCCCCACCCAGTCCTCTCTACAGCCAAAACCACCTCTTCCATCTGTCCTTTGCCAGCACATATGTGACTGCTCAGCGTCCCATTTGTGTGGACACAGAGCCAACCCCAGGACCCTCCCCCCTTGGCTGCACCTGGCAGACACTGTCCTCTGGCCTCCCAGGCACCGAACGTCATTGTCTCCCCTCCCTCTGGCCCAGCCTATCACTGGCACACAGGATCATTCTAACCTGTATCAGAGGATAAAGTAAATAAAAAGCTCTAAGAAAGTAGCTCAGTGTGAAGGCTTTGGGTTCGATTCCCACTACAGGAGAAGTCAGTAGGTGGCTTGCAGCCTCTGGCGCAGCCTCTCCTCTGGCCTCTTCCCTCTTTTCTCTCCTCTCCACTCCCCCTGGCCCAGCTGCCTATCCCACTGGGCTGCTAAAACTTTCCTGTGGTCCTGTTTCTGCCCTTCCACAAGCAGGACAGCTGCCCCTGGCGCCCACAGTGAAATCCAGACACCTCAGTCCA
Source organism: Octomys mimax (assembly GCA_002564305.1). Classification (NCBI taxonomy): domain Eukaryota; kingdom Metazoa; phylum Chordata; class Mammalia; order Rodentia; family Octodontidae; genus Octomys; species Octomys mimax. The sequence continues at coordinate 2,069 of NDGM010555455.1, forward strand.
TGTACTGAGCCCACACACTCTGGCCCCAACCTCTGGTCTTCTCTTCCATGAGCCTTCAGCACCACCTGGCCAGCAGCCAAGCAGGCACACACAGCTCTTGTCCTCAGAAGCTATTGTTCCCCTGCTGAAAGCACTCTCTTCTCAACAAAATTCTCCCATCCTCTAGAGTCCAAGCTGAATCCCTTCCTAGGCTCCTGCCCTACCCAGCTCTGGTCCTCTGTTTGCACAGCACCTTTCTCTCATGGATTGTGATCTCTGAACTGGACCTCTGCCGGGACCTCTCCAGGTAGCAGGCAGTTACCCACCGAATGTCTCGTCTTTCACTGGACTGGGGCTCCTTGAGGGCAGGGGCATTATCTCAGAGCCCCTGCTCACCCACTCTGAACTCATTCCTTTCCCAAATGGCTGGTAGATTAATGTTTGCTAAACACCTGCATCCCAGAAAGACTGAGAAGAGGATGGCCAGGGACACTGTGCATGCTGAAAGGCTACAGGCCTCCACATGCCTAGGACCCTCTGTCCCACTGGCTCCCCACATCTCAGGCAGGCTCATCAACAAGAACAGCACCACACACTCATATGCGGGACACTGACAGATTCCCCTCTCCCAGCTCTGGAGCTCCAGTCCCAGGAGCCAGCCCCACCCGGTGGAGCAGTCCCCCAGCAGAGGGGCTGGACCCACTGCCCTCAGCGAATGGCTCCTCCTCTGCCGAACTCCCTCCCTCCCACCCAGCTAAAACCTGAACCCAGGCGTCAGGAGAGAGACTGCCCCTTCATCTGGCCCCACATGTGGGGGCCCCAAGTTTGGCTCCTCCAAGACTAACTACCCCCCCTCCCGGCTGATCCCACTTGGGCCCCCTCCCCTCCGCAGGAATCTCTTACACTCGGGCTGTGAAGTTCGGGGTATTTTTAGGCCGGCGATAAATAATTCATAGGGAACGTGGCATCAGGCTGCCCCTGCGGGAGGAGGGGGCGCGAGCAGCAAGAACCACCGTCACCCGCGGCTCAAGGACACTCGCGATGCGGCGACGGCGGCGGCGACACGGGGAGCGGGGACCCGCGCCACGCCTCCTGGCGGCCAAACTGGGCACCACGCGCTCAGCGCCCCCAGCCTCACCGCTGCCCCCTGCGGGGTTCCCAAGCCCTTAGGCCCCGCCCCACTCGCCCAAGCTGGGTCTAGACCTCAAGCCCCGCGGCAGGTGGCCGAGCTCGCCTGGCAGGAGGCGCTGCAGGCCATGTCCCAGCTCAAGGCATCCTCGTGCGGGACCGAATCCAAGAATGCAGTTTTCCTGCCTACCTGTCCCTTTCGCACTCTTATTCTTCCAAGTTTACGAACAGGCTCAGAGCCACTGCCACCACGTTCTGGACCGGCCCCAAAATAGATCCAGTGGAACTGCACCTTCTCCGGATAAACTCTTTTCCTCGATGTTCCCGTGGCCGGGGCTCCGTGTCCGAGCCAGAACGGGGCCACCATCCGAGGGCTGGGGGACAGGGTCAGAAGTCCCTGTGGGTGAGCAGAGCTGGGAAGCAGGGTGGACAAAGGGGGCTAGCGTCAGGCCCAGCGGAAATTCCACCCTCGAGCGCACACAGCGGGGACTTCGCAGGGTCTCTAGGTGCACCTTTGGGAATTGAAGGCTACTGGGTGATTTTGCAGTCGCGTCCTAGTCCTGCCTGCCGAGGCCTAAGCACGAAACGCCCTCGCAGCAGGAGGCGCCGGCTTCGCAGTCGTCTGGGATTCAGGTCCAAGCCCGAGAGACCAGAATACCCTGCTGGTGCACCCCGGGCCCAGGTCGCAGAGGTGCAAGCTGTCCCCAGCTGGCTTCGCCTATCCTTCGCTCCAGCCCTCCGAGCTTGGATCCACCGGGGCTGGAGGCCACCTCTGGAAGATCCCACCACGTCAGAAGCCCACTCTGGCTCCCTGAGGTCAGAGACGGGATACTTTTATGAGGCTCAGAGAGGAAGGGGAACCGGGAAGGGTGAGTCTGGGGGACTCTCTGCCTGCGAAGGGGGCCGAAAGTGACAGAAGGAAGCACCAGGTGCCGAGAGAACACCGGGGAGCCAGGGAACGAGATCCGGGAGCGCCCACAGCCCTCTTTCGCCCTGTGGGCGCCGGGCCTCTCCAGCCGCCTGGCTCGGGTTGAACCTAGCCTCACTCAGGTTGCGGTCCCCGACCCGCTCTTCATCCCAGCAGATTCCAATAGCAACAGTTGGGGGACCTGGCAGCCCGGAATTCCGCGTCCCCGCAACGCCCCCTGCCCAGCAGTGTCGCTCTGCCACGCGAAAGGCAGGAGGGCTCGCCGACCCTGGGGACAAGTGTCTTGGGCGCCTCGCCCGCGTCCTTCCCTCGTGCCCGCTACTAGTCTTTCTCCCTAGCCTCTCTTCCTTGCCTCCTTTCCTCCACCCGCCGGGGTCCAAACCCCAGACCGGGGTCCCAAGGGCCCATGTACCCTGGTCGTCCCCACTCCGGCTCCCTCCGCGGGCCAGATTCTCCCTGGGTGTCCCGTGTCTGTCTGCGCCGTCCTTTCCGGCGCGGCGCCCCAGCCCCAGCCTCAAGTTGGCGGCGAAGTTGGCACTCCCGGCTTGCCGAGCAACCCCAGCCACACTCACCGGAGGGAAGGGGCGCTGCACCCACACCCGGAGCCGGTGCCCGCAGCCTCCCGCGCGGTGCATGTCCCGGCGCCTCGGCCCGGCGGCTGGCGCGCTCGCTCCCAGCACGGCTGGCGGGCGTCAGAACCCCACACCGCAGGGCCAGTGCCCGAGGCGCGGCCTGGGTCCCGCCCGCCCCCACGTCCAGCCCACGACCCACCGGGCACCCCCGCTAGGTCCCAGGCTGGGCTGCGCGCCTCCGGCTCCAGGGCTCCCAGGGCTGCCAGCCGTTTGGCTGAAGGCTTGCTGCCGCCTCCGCCCCGCCCCGGCCAGCCGCCTGCGCCCCCCCAGGCCCCTCCCTGCTGGCTGAAGGTCTGGGTCTCCTCTCCCGTCTCCAGCATGGTGTCCCTAGATCCAACACTCGGAGGCAAGTTCGACCCCGGCGGGAACTCCAGCTAGCGGGGTGCCCTAGGTCCCACTCTCGGTTCACTAGCTGTGTGACCTTGGGCCAGTTAATTTCAGGATCCTTCAGTTTATAAAGTGAGGCAGCGTCTCGGAGATGCCACAAGACTGTAAACTGCAACAGATTGAGGTACTATTTTTAAAAGGTTGTGGATCTGGCCTGAAACTGATTGATGGAGACAAGAAGGGATTGGGAGCACATTGTGGCGACACAGGCCAGTCCTGCAGGGCCACTGGGAGGGTCCTTCCATTCCCAGGTTTTTCCTTTTCTTTTCAAGTTGTTTTGATTGGCACCAGGCAAAGGGACAGAGAGGCAGGCAGGATAGGGGACCTATCAGTGGTGACTGTACCGTGGGCAGAAGACAGGCAAGCCATGGCAAGAAAGCCAAGAGAGGGAGGGTGGCGCTTCTCAAGCCTGCCACCCCCCACCCCCCAAACCTCCACCAGGCTCCCATCAGGGCAGCGGTTCTGCAGCGCCACCTGCTGACCACAGGCAAGCTGCAGCCAGAAGGTGACCTGGGACCCCAGAACAAGCACACCAACCAGGACCCTTGGTTTCAGCTGTTTTATTTCCAACATATTCCCGACCTCCTGGCCCTGAGAAGTCCAGCAGCAGAGAGCTGAAAAGGGTAGGGCCAACCTATGCCTCCACCCCTCCCTAAGTTAAGATCACCTCCTGGGGCCAAACCACACTAGCCAGGTTGACCATCTGGTGGAAGGCAGTGCAGAAAGGAACCATGAAGAGTGGCAGGTGCATCGTAAAGGAGCTGAGTCCAGCCCAGACAGACTCAGGACCCTTCCCCTGAAGGCTAGGATCCAGGATCAGTGCCCAAGCAACTGCCACATCTCCCGAGAATCCACCAGCTTCTCCCGAGGCTTTCCAGAGCCCTGACCCCGAGACACTTCTGCAGCATCCAGCTTCTCCCAGTCTAAGAAAGAGATGGGCCGGACTCCTGACGCAGAGGGGAGATAAGTCAGTGGTGCCACCTCCTCCTGCATTCCCCTTCCAGTACAGTCCCCCACCCCCAAAGAGTGGCACCTATGAGAGAAGCCACCCATCCCTCCTCCCAGAACCTTGGCCTTGGGGGCCCAGACCTCTGCTGCTGAGTAGGGCCTGGATGGCTGTGTAGCCAGGCCTGGGGCCAGGGGGCAGCAGCCCAGCCTTCAGATCCTGTAGCAGTGCCTGGCTGGTGAGGAAGCTGTCGGTCATGGTGGTAGCAATGACACCTGTGGGTCCCGTCTTCACCCAGCCACTGCAGTAGAGGCCTGTTGCGGGGGGTGGGGGGGACAAGAGGAGAGTGACTGCACGCTGCCCAGCCAGCCAGAGCCCCAGTGTGCACATGTACACACAGACATACACCCCTGATCTCACAGCAGCTGGGCCCCTTGTGTCCACTGGCTGCCGTCCTGGATTCTTCCCAACCTGCTCAGATTGTGACCATGTCCACCTCCAATTCAGCAGCTCCTGTTTTTAACTCATTCATTAATTCCAGTGAATGAATTAATCCTAACGAATAACAGGTGCATGGGGTACTTAAACCAGAAGCTTCCTATGACAGGGTTTGCCTTGTCTCCAATCCCAGTACCGAGCACAAGGGCTAAACCAGAGCTGGTCTCAGGGAAGATTTACTGAAGGACCTAATCATTAGACATATACCCTGCATGTTCCAAGACTTCACCTAGGGCCAGGAGAGTAGGCTGGGTCCTAGGACTGGGCCTGCCTAGAATATCTGCCCAGTATATGTTACTAGAGGAAAGAATAAATAAATAGCCCCAGGGACACCAGCCTTCCAGCTTCCCACCACCACTAGGTGTCCAGCTTTATCATATCCTCTCACCTGGCGCATCCACAACCCGGCCCTCCGTATTGGGGATGACCCCGAGTTTGGGGTCAAAGGGCACGCTAGGGTCGATGGGCCGGCTCTTATACCCAACACTGCTCAGCACCAGCCCACAAGGGAGGTCCTCCGTCTCTCCTGTGGGCACTGCATGGGTGGCCTCACCGACACCCTGTTGGGGAGAGCGTGGGCAACACCAAGCTGGGGTGGGAGGGGCCTGAGAATGGGGTTTCCTTGGGTAACAGGAGACTCACCTCCAGTCTGGTAACTGCCAGGCGGATGCCTGCCGCCCGCTGCCCATCTGGAGAGGACAGCACCTGCTGGGGGCTTCGGAAAAAGCGGAGGCCCCAGGCACGGGAGGCTGAGGCCCGGCGGGCAACCTCGTCCACCCCTGGCTTCTCCGTGGCTGTGCGAAGCAACAGTTCTGTCAGCCGCCTCCTTGGACGGGGGACCTCTGTCAGCAATGCAGAATATCTCAGGCTTTCCTGCCCCACAAGGCCTCCCCCAAACCTCCTGCAACCTAGGCCAGTCCCTCCCTGGAAGCTGGGGGCCAGGCCAGGGCCCCTCACCCTTGATCCTGTCCTGGAGGCCCAAAAAATCTGCAGGATCCAAAACGGGCCGGGTTCCTGGTAACTGGATCATCTCCCGAAGCTCCTGGTGGAGGGGGGAGGGTGGGGAGGAGGTCAGCCCCTGAACACTGTCCACCTGAGCCCACCGGTGTCCAGCCCAGGTGACGAGGCCGGCACGAAGGCACAGAGCCCCGGGGCCTGCTCCCTTCCATCCTAGGCAGCAGCTACTCCCAGAGGCTCTGCCCCCTCCAAGGAGACACCCTTTCCTGGGGGACCTCTATCCCACTCCATCCGGGTACCTTAATGGTGAAGGCTGCTTGTAGGGGCCCGCGCCTGCCCACGATCCACACTGTCTTCACCTGACTCTGTCTCAGCACCCCTAACGCAGCCTCTGTGATGTCTGTTTTCTGGCACAAAAAGAAGTCCTTGAAATCACGGGTGGCTGATCCAGGACTCTCATTTGTGGTGTACCTGCCCTAACCCCTAAGGTAGAAGGCTGACAACGCAAGACCGCAGTACTGCCCTCCTGTGGTCAGATGGGGCATTGCCGCCAATGCAGCAAGCGACTCCAACTAGTACAAGCTAGGTCTTGACTCACTCAGCAAGTATTCACTGAGCATCTACCCAGTGCTTGGTACTGGGCAGAGGGGCGAAGAGGAAAGGGCAGTTAGGGGCTGGGAAGATGGTTCAGTGGAATAAGCACTTCCCTTGCAATTGCAAGGGCCTGAGTTCAATCCCCGGTTCCACCAAAAAAAAAAAAAAAAAAAAAGGAAAGGGCAGTTCACATGAGCAAAACAGATATGGTGCTGGCCCTCACAAAGCTTCTTATTGACATGGGGAGATACTCAGTGGATGGCATCGATGAGTAAAATGGCAGGGTTGATAAGAAGCTATGCATGAAATAGAAGCACACTGGTCGTTAGGTGAACATATTACAGGGGAAATGGGCTATTCAACCCAGCAAGGCTACCTGGCAGCCAACTGCCGGCCAATGGAGTCAAGCGAGAATGTTCCGGGCAGGGGGAATGGCATGTGTAAAGTACCTGCAGTACAATGAAGTTGCCTGCCAAGGTAAAGGGAGCCATGGCGTGAGCCGCCTTCCAGAAGGCTTCTGCCTGGCCTGGCACCCAAGGGAACCTGTGCTAGGGGAGGCCCCAAGCCCACCTCCAGCTCCTATCCTACCACTTACCTCCAGGTGCTCAGGGGGAGTCAGCAGGATCCGGGCCACATCCAGAGCCACATTCCCCTGCCCCAGAATCACAGCAGTGTCACAGCTCAGGTCTGGTGCCAGCTGAAGGGGAAGGGTCTTAATAGAGCCCCAGCTTGAGCTCCCATCAGCCTAATCTTATCTGCAAATGCCCTATGTCCAGTTTGTCACCCCCACACTGGTGAGGTCACCCTCCCTGAGCCCTCAGTCCTCGCCCACCCAGCCCCACCGGAGGCCATCTCTTCTCCTCACCACCTCCTCTGTCCTCCTTGGCACCCAGGGATGCTCCTGGCCTGGCAAAAGTGGGGAGGAAGAGGCAGTAGGAGTGCTCCCCAAACTCACCTTTTGGTTCTCAGGAAGCCCGTTGTACCAGCCCACAAAGGCCCGGGCAGAGCACACACCAGGGAGCTCCTCGCCGGGGATCCCCAGGGCACGGTGGTCCTCTGCCCCATAGCTCTGAGGAAAGCCCAAGCCCAGAGTATTAGCACCTACATGAGGGACTGGTGCCCAGCCTCTCCTGGCTCCCAGTGTCCCCTTCCAGCAACCACGATCATCTGTGCTCACCAGCACCACGGCGTGGTAGGCCTCCCGCAGCTCTGGCACCGTCACATCCCTGCCCACCGCCACATTGCCCCGGAAGGCACAGCGCTCAGAGTGGGCTGTCTGGGTAAATGTGTTGATGACATTCTGCAGGGCAGGTCCAGAGTACAAGGGGTTAGAAGGTGGGAAGGCGCAGGGACCATGGCAGTGCCACCCTCATTCCTTTCCCAGTGTCCCCGAGTCATTCTACCCAGCCAGGCAGCCCCCTTCCCTCATTTTGACCAGTGGCACCAAATGTCACCCTCCATGCCCAGAGAGACCTACCTTCACCTCAGGGTGGTCGGGCGCCACCCCAAAGCGCACCAGGCCGAAAGGCATGAGCTGCTTCTCATATATGTCCACTTGGGCCCGGGTGTGGTGCTAGGGGAGAGGGCACAGCTGCTGGGGTCCTCCGTTGCCCAGGCAGAGGACTGGACTGAGGACACAGATGCCCCAACCATCTGTGAGGACAAAGAATTCCTCTCGAATCCCCAGCTGCCCAGACAGCCAGAAAAGGGGCAGCAGCAGGAGCTGAGGTCAGACCTCAGGAAGGACTACCGGCTGTGAGAATGGGAGAAATCTGGCCAGGGAAACAGGACCACAGTTCCTCTCCCCTGGCCCTGAGAGTTAGGGGATTCCACTACCCAAGTTACACAGGAGCCACAGCCCTGCCCTCCAACCCTTCCGTATTTGGTAGAAACACCCTGTGGGCCAAAGACCCGCAGGCCTTCTCTGAAAGGCTAACCTGCCTTAGCTCTTGTCATCACACTAGGACAGGGACCAGCAAGACAGGGAGGCCAGTACAGAGGGAGAGGGAGGTGGCAATGGGCCATTCCTAGCTTTAGAAAAACCATCTCACTTTCTTGCTTTAAAACCTGTCATTGCTGCCGGACATAGTTCTAACTGCTCAGCAGGTGGTCAGTTCCCAGCACAACCTGACCTTGTTGTCTCCATCCTTCATTCTTCCCTATGTGCCCTTTGCTTGGGGACACAAGGCTCCCTCCGAGGGACAGTCATACATCACATCCTGGAGCCCACATTCCTGCTCCAAGAAACCTCTCCTGCCCTCTCTTCCTTCCCTAGCCTCAGCTTTTCCTTCTCAGACCTCTTTTCTGGTATCGCCTCGGTCAGTCTCCATCTCTATCTCTCTCCCTTCTCCCATCCACATCTCTCCCCAAGCTCCAAATCTGAGACCCCAGGACATTGTCACCCAGACACCCTGAATACATGCGGATAAAACTAAGGCCTTAGCCCCTTCTGCTCCTAAGCTCCCTGCCGCCCATTCCACTCAGAGCCCGAGTCAGAACCTGGTGCTCCCTGCTTACCTTTCTCCATCCTACCCCATCAAACTCACATCTTCACCCTCCCCATCCCTACTGAACTTCAGGCCCCCAGACTGGCTGTGTCTACTAAGCAGACAGAACACTACAAATTTCACAAACAGGGTCCTTGGCTAGAGGATCGCTCAGTGGTAGAGCTCCTGTCTAGTATATCCAAGGCCTGAGCTCCATCCCCAGCGCTGAAAGAAAGGTGAGGAATGTCTTGGGTCTTGTCTAAAACCCTTCAAGGAAGCCATCTACCTATTCCAGTGGGCACCAGAATCTTTTAGGGTTCTAATTTAAAGCTACCCATTCCAGGCCCTAGTCTTAGAGTTAGATTAATTCTGGGCTGGGCCCAAAACTGTTTCATTTATTTTGTTGTAATTTATTTGTGTTTTTGAGGCAGGGTCTCACTAAGTTACCCAGGTTGGCCTTGAACTTTTAATCCTCCTACCTCTGCCTCCCTGAGTAACCTTACAAGCATGGGCTGCCACATCTTGCCAGAAATGTTTAATAGGTCACTCAGGGGACTCTGATGGTGTAGGGAGTGTTGTGCAGCACTCTGAGAAAATCACCTAAGTCCACAGCCTGGTCAGTAGCTTCCAAAGCCCCAGGCTCTGGGTCCTACATCTTCCTCAGTCTGGCTTTTTCTCTCTGCCTCTCCTGCACACACCTGCCTTCTGGAACTTGCCCCTTCCTTGGAGGGCCATTCTCTCTCCCTTCCCTGGCC
>NDGM010555605.1:0-13672 GCA_002564305.1 Octomys mimax
AATACAGAAAGTACGTGAGTATTTAATAGACAACTTTTAAGATGTAAAACTTACATTTATCTCAGTGAGTTTGGTTGAACCCAGATGTCTGTACAAGTCATGTTGACTTGTCTGTTTAAGCACGAATGGGCATCTGCCATTGTAAGCTACCTAAAAATAATTCCATTCTCTTGATTATATCCCTTATATTTCTTTTAAATGACCCTCCTTGGGAGGGTACAAAGTCAGATTACTATAATCTCATTTTGCACCTCTACACAGTAGCATAGAAAAGATTCCACTAAGTACATTTACCACTGCACATCAGAGTCATGGATAGGTGCACCTGTAATTTGCAAATCCATTGCAAAATAAAAACGTGTGGTCTGTTATTAAAAGTTTATGCAAAACTGTAAGATGAGGACAGTATAGTGTTACAGCAAGTGTGAGGCCTTTTTAAGTCTCTGTTCTGAGACGTGGTTGTCCCTGATTCACAGCTAGATTAATGGAGCTAACTGGACAATTGAACACCTCTTGTCCCATCAGGGTTGGACAACTTCCTTGGGGAATAGTGCACATACTATTTCAATAGATGAGAACAGTTTCTGCTATCACTAAAAATTTAAAGTACACGATAAGATGGTTTTAGGTCCAATGTATATTTTTGGTTGCTGTGTTTTTCTGGGTGTGCAGACTAGATTTCAGACCTTTCACAGCTTCTCACTGTTCACCTAAATGTGAATTGGTCAGTGATAAATGGGTTAAGTAATTTCTTAGGTCATCCATCCAATTATTCACTCAGTACTATGAACGCGTCATACATTTGCGCTCACTTTCATTCTAATAGTTAATAACTACATCAAAGTTAATTTGATAAGCTATACTTAAGGAATTTTGATCAGAGTGTGAATTCAGGGTCTATCACTTCTTGTTTGGGTAAATTATTCAAGTTCCTCATACGCAAAATGGAGAATTTTTAAGTTAGCTCTATCTCTGTGATAAGTATTCAGCAAACGATGTCTTTGCTTATGATAGTGATAATATAAAAGCAGGTATTTCCCTTAAAACCAAACAAATATATTAATTACTAACTATTGTTAATCTGTAGTCATCATAAATGATGCCTTGGAAAACTAAACTAAAATGTTTAAAATGGTAAAATATTGGACCCATTATTGAAAGAGAAAATGATGTAAAGTAAAATAGTAAGATAATATTGTAACAGAAGCCAAAGCGAGGAGTTTAATCAGTTGTGTGTGTATATATTTTGTACAAGGACTATTATCTTATTAATAATTGCATTTTCATTTAAGAAACCAATTATTTAAATAAACATTACCAAGAAAATTAAGAGATTTACTAGGGATGAAGAGTACAAAAGTAAATAACTGGTACTCCATAGAGAAAAAGGAAAGCATTTAGTCCGAAAAATTTTGAGCATTAGCCAGTTAACATATTTGCTTTGTGCAAAATGATTTCCATAGCAATGGGAATTTGGAAGTCTCAAAGCAATTTAATTCTAAAATTTTATCTCATTTCCTAATATATTTCATCATGATAGGAGGCCAAAAATTCTTGTGATACCAAAGCTATAAATATCAATAGATGACTTTTTGCCAAAAATATATTTTAAGTATAGAAAAATGGTATATTGGATATAGTATAAAATTTGGAGCCAGAGAGACTATACAAATCTGTTACCAACAGTGAATCACATTTTTGTAAGTTGGAAAGTCATTTAACTTCCCTAACCCTATGTTCCTCAAATCAAGAAGTACGATAATAATATCTAGTTTACGAGAACTGAATTAAGAATGAAATGCTTAGGAGCTGGTCACATAGCTCAGCAGACTAAAATACATGCTGCTGTAGAGCGCAATGGCCAGGGTTCCATCTCCAGCATGTTGTGCCAGCCCTACCCCCAGGGCACCATGAGAATGCAATTGAGACTGGGCACACACCCGTAATCCCAGCATTTAAGAGGCTGAAAACAGAAGAATCACTATGAGTCTGAGCTATAGTGAGACCCTGTACAAATGCATAATTGTAATGGTAGATAGTACCTACCAGCCTATTCCAATGTTAGGATACAATGTCAAGTGGTGGAGCCCATTACAATTGGGATAGTCCAATGCTTCACTTAGAAGTCCAGAGTTCTAGTTGGATAATTCTAGAAATAAATTCTGAACTGTTTTCATCATTAACAGATGAAAAGATTTTTAAGACTAAGTGCATAGACTTTTTAAGACTACCACTGACTTGTTGAAATTAGTCAAAATGGTAATGAGAATGTTTCCTACACAAGTACATAGCTCAAGGAGCAAAGAAATCTTCCTACCTAACACCTGTTATTGCACACAGCTGAGTTAGGTAGAAACCTTATGGGAAATCAGACAGGAAAAGATCTTTAAGTTAATACGGGGCCAGGGAAATAGCTCAGTAGAATAAGCCCTTCCCTGGCAAAAAAAAAAAAAAAAGAGTTAATGTTGAAGCTGAGAGTACATTGGAACTGTGGAAGAGGAACATTTATCAAAGGCCAGACTTCAAGACAAAAGGTAAAATGTCTGCACATACTTCCACCAGGAATGAATCGACATTCTAAATAACCCATCACTTTGGGTGGTAAGGCAGGAAGAGCTACTGACCCAGCCCCTCCAGGAAAAGCACCTATTCTCTTGTATGTATGCTTGCTGTGTGACTTGCTTCCCCATCTGACCCCCATTTAATCAATATTACCTAAGCAATTGTACTCATCTAATTGTTCACCATAGTTTTGTCCCATCTCATGCCTACCTTGTGATTTCCTACTGCATCAGTGTTACCTAAATCACTTGAGTGATTATACTTATAATCTTATTAGTTGATTACAGTTTTTTCCACCTTAGACCCACCTCACCTCATGGTTTTGCTATATAAAATTTCCTTGAAAAGTAGGGCAAGCCACTCATGACCCCTTCTGTATGTCTTAGACAAAAGCTTTCTTTTTCCAATAAATATAGTTCTCTTTCTCCAATAAATAGATTCTGCTCTTAACTTCCATTCCATTGTTTTTAGAATTCATTCCTTGATTTTAGAGAACATGAACTTGCACTGGACATCTGGCAGTTTGAGGGTTTCTTTCCCCTCTATCACTACCAGGTAGAGGAGTTTTGAGATATTATTTGATAAAGTAAGACAAGAATATGCCTCAATATCTGTGAAACAACTGCACTTCTGATTTAGAAAGAGTATCTGCCAGCCTGGTGAAACACTGCATCAGCCTACAACCTAGTACCTATAGCACACAATGTAAAGAAAGAGAAGATTACCTTGATTCACAACTTCAAGGGATTCAGTCCATGTTCGACTGGTTTGTACCAAGAAATTTATGGTGGTACAAACCTTCCTAGTTCAACACAGGTGGGAACTGGAGTGTAGGAACAGTGATGTAAAATAAAAGACCTGGGACCAAACATAGTTCTCAAATTCTTTCTCCTATGATATACTGGAACAGGTAAAGAACTATGCTATACTAATCTCCTACCTAGCTCCCAAGCTAATCATGTTGACACAGTTAAGTTGTACTGCCACAAATATCAACTCCTTGAGTATTTGTGCTCTAAATAAATATTTATTTCTATTTATTGCAACATTTTGCCAATCCAACCACCCATTTTTTTGATCTCCTCTCTCTATGCTTGTGTGTCACTATCACATTTTTCTGTACTCTGCTTCGTACTCATAATTGCTACTATACCAGTGTTTTTTCAATAGCTTATGGCTTATATGTTTCTCATAGTCTTATAGCTCAGTCTCCTTCACAAGAAAGAGCATACTGGGTCTCTTGGTCACCAGTTAGCCTACAATGGTATTCTTGGCAAAGCTCTCAAGTCAGTCCACTGCTGGCCTGGAGACCACTAATGTATCACCAGATCTGTGAAGGCCTTGTTCCTATTTTTGTCCAATGAGCTGTAGTCAAATATGGTGGGCTTCTGTGATCTGAAGCTCCATTAATAATGTGCTGGGATCACCTTTATGGAGTATGGATGTCATGGCAGAAACTCTGAAGTGCCTCAGAAGGAGATATGCTTGCCTTTTACATCATCCATGGCCAGTAAAAAGAGTAAATCATCCCCAACTTCCTCATCTTGAACATAGATTGCCAATAATTCTCAATGATTCACACACTTGTAGTTCAACAACACAGCATACTGTTTGGTAATTTGTTCAATCCTCCTACATCTCCTGAATTTAGAAGATTTACAATGCTGACTCTGCCTTGGAAAGATTTATGTTTGATTCTAAAACTCTATTAAGAGTTGGTAAAGTTTTAAAATATAATTGCAAATTTCCACACTGCTCTTCACAAAGCTCTTATGCATAAAAGTTCAGTGATGATTTGAAGTAGAACTGCTTTTGCAGCTTAATTCACAGCAGGGGGTTGCTAAAATATCAAATCAATTATTGGAAGAGATTTATATCAAGTGTCATTCCAGGCCAGCAACTAAAGGATCTGTCTTGAATGTTTGATTTGTAATTAGCTAGGAAGTTTTAGCACTAGTGAGTTACACACAGACCCAGGTAGGAAGGAATAATTTTACAACAAGACTAAAACTTTAGCAAGAATAATGCCTTTCAAGTGTTCATTCCATTTTTTTATTAATATCTGTATCTGTAGTTTCCTGTTCCCATTAAAGTAAAGTAGAATTCAGTTTTCTGAAAAAACACTAACATTTATTCTTCACATTTATAATTTTGAAGCAATCACATTTCTTATATCAACCCAAAGTTTAAATGCTTTATTGGTTGTAAGGTGCAATTTTTTTTTTCTTCTAGAGCATTATTTCCTTCTCACGCTGTCAGGCCACGTACTCACTCATTCATGTCTTATGAGAAGTAAAGACCTGTAATTTTCTAATGGCAAATCAATTAATACTTTCTGAAATAATTTTCTTTGTACTCCATTTTTAATTAATATGTGAGTGCAAATTAAAACTCTTAGCTGTGATGATTGGGCGAGTTGTTAAAAAGCCACACTCAAAAATAAGAAGTGAACAAAAGCACTGTCAAGAGAGAGCCCTGTGTGACTGGCTTACCTAAGCTAAAAATAAAACACTACTGTGCATACTTACCTTTTGTTCTGCTTTACTTGGATTCTCAATAAGTTTCAATATGAAGCAAAATAAAATGGCATATTTTAAGTAGCCAGATGACTAATAAAACATACACTTTAGATTATCCTTTTTCTACTGTGGTATAAAAATAATATGAGATCTGCTCTCTTATGAAATTTTAGGGGATGACACAGCATTAAGGATTATAAGCAATGAATTTCAGCCTCTTAATGTCTCATATGCATGAATGTAACTTTAGACTTGTTGAACAGTGCTTGTCTATTTTTTTCCTCCTTTCATCCTTGGACACTATCATTTTAAGGACTAACTTCTTTAGAGATGCGTGTTAGTGTAATCATGCGGTGCTTGTTCTTTTATTACAGGCATGCTTTGTTTCACATGTATGCCAATAATCTTAATCCATTCCTTTATTAATAGACATTTGCTTTGTTTCAAGAGCTTGATTTCTCTATATTTTTGAATATTTTAGTTTTCCATCTAAAATTGTTTTTTTTTATTTTCATGTCTATCTAGTCAACAAAAACATACTTGATGAGACTTCAGTTTTCTTAAAAAGTTAACATTTTGTTTATGTAATGTGTTCTGTCCCAGAGAACATGCTTATTGCTCTAGAGCAGAATGTGCATTCTCTTTCCATTGCTGAAATATTCTGTATTCTTGTTAGAATATTTGTTCTGTGGTTTTACTATGGTACTTTTTTTCTCTCTTCATCTTCTCACTAAACGATTTATTATAGAATAGTATGGGCTTAAAATCTATTATTAGTGTGCTGTGATCTGATTTCTGCTTAGTCTGTCAAAATTTGCTTCATATTTTTAAGAACTTTAATATTAGGTCAAATATTTCTTCCTGTGGAAAAATTTGCTGAATATTGACAAATTGCTTCTTCAACATTCACACCAAATTTCAGTGTCACAAACTGTTCTGATTAATGATTGCTATTTCTGACCATAAAATTGTAGACCAAGAGCATTGCCACTATTATTATATCTTTTCCATTTGTTGTAAATTTCTCTTCCTCTTCCTGAATTAACTTGTATGGAATTTAAAAGACATCAATCTCAAAACAAAAGGAAAGAAAAAAAAGAAAGAAAGGAAAAAAAAACCCTCATTATTCCCTTTCTTCCTGTTGTGAGGCAGACATTAAAAACTTGGATATTCAAAAGATTCCACATATCCAGAGGAAATTAGAAAGCCACTCTGCATGCACGGGGAAACGTGCATATTAAAAAATGCCTGACAACACTATAAGTTTCAATATTAAACCAGACTTGGGCACAAATAAAAGTACAACAATGAAGAAGATAGCAACAATAAACCAATAAATAGAAACTCCAGGAGATTCTAAAGAAAAGGAAGAAACAGATTTTCATAGTCTCATTTTCAAAGAAACATCATAAGAATACATATATGCATGAAATATTGTCCTTTGAATGAAAAACAAATGTAGGACCTGTTTCTGCAGAAAAGAGCTGATGATGAATCTTCTAGATATGACACATTTAAAAAAAGAAATAATTCCTGAAACATGCTTAAAGAACTAAAATTAGAAGTAAAAAATTAAGAAAATTATGTATGAACAAGATGGCAATGTCAGTAAAGGCATAGAAAACCTAAAAATAAACCAGAATGAGATTTGTGGGCTAAATATTATAGTAACAAAATGAAACTTGTGTTAGAGACACTCAAAGGTAGATTGGAGCCAGCAAAAATCAGTGTGTTTAAGAGAGTTTGCCTGGAGAATAGAAATAATCACACCAGGAACAGAAGGAGAAAGTGGCTGAAGAAAGTGAAAAGAAGCTGAAGGATGTGCGGCACAGCACCAAGAGGCCAACATGTACACTGGAACACAAAAGCTCCGCTGTCTAAGTGCCTGCCTGGCAAGCGCAAGGACCAGATTCCACCCCTGGTGCCACATGCCATGCAGGCCTCAGAACACTCGGTGTAACATGCTGGCCATCGAAACTAGTAGCTGTGGCTCACACCTATAATCCCAGCACTGGAGGGGCTGAGGCAGGAGGATCACTACAATTCTGAGCTGTGTAGTGAAACCCTGTACCAAATATATAAATTTTTTAAAAAAGAATAGATCCACGTTTTCATCTCTACTAATACAGAAGTACCACTTCCGAACAATATAACCCTTTTTATGACAAAAACGTCAGGGAGCAAAGAATTATAACTAAAGCCATACGTGAAAAGCTCACTGTCATTGCATCCAATTGTGGATGACTGACAAGCATTCTTCTGTGAACAAGAACAAGCCAAGAATCCATCCATTTGCTATTTCCATTCAGGGTAGAATTAGAAGACTTAACCAGAGCAATTATGCAATAAAAAGAAATAAAAGGCAATGAAACTGGTAAAGAATAATTAAAATAATCTGTTTATAATTGAAACAACTTTATGTGGAGAAAATACTAAAGATTATATTAAAAATGTTAGAAATAATAAATTTCATACATTTGAATAATATAAACTTGAAATATAAATAATAAGCTATTAACATGTATTAAAAAGTGAAATCTAGAAAGGAAATCAGAAAGCAGTCTCAGGAACAGAACGAAAATAATGGAGTTTGGATTAAATTTAAGCAGGTGAATTACTTATATGCAGAAAATGATAAAACACTGCTAATGCAATTGAAATGGAAAGACAAAAAGAAATGGAGGGAAATCCCACATTCATTGGTTAGAAATTTTAGTATTGTTTGCCTGTCTATATTATTCAAATTGATTTACAGATTAAATTCAATCCCTATCACAACCACAGTGTTAATTCTTCCAGAAATAGAAAACTAATTGTGCTGAAATTAATTGCAAAGTAACTTTTAATGAAAAGTCTTTTCGTAGAAAAACAGGTGGAGTATTTTAAGTCCAATGACTCAAAAATGACAAAGCTATGATTATCAAAAGATTATTTAAAAATGGACATATGGCTCAATGGAATAGATGATAAAACCCATAAAACACTTTCATAGGTATGTTCACAAATGTGATTTTCAGTATGAGTGACAGGGGCATTCAGTGGAGAACGGACAATTTTCAATGATTGGTGTGAGAAAACCTTAAAACCTGCTACAAAACAATAACTTTGAAACCTTATTTAACACCTCATACAATGCTAATTCAAAACAGGTCCATAAACTAATAGAAGTACACTCAAAAAATTTTATAAGGAAACACAGTCCAAAATCTATATGATGTTAGGAAATTTGTTGTTCTTAGACATAATATAGTCCTATGCAAACAAAGAAAAGAGATAAATAGGACTTCATGAAAAAAATTAAAATTATGTCAAAGGGCCAGCTAGATAGCTCAGTAGATTAAAGCACCTGCTTAGGTAGACACAGGGACCGGGATTTGATCCCTGGTTTGCAGTGCTGGCCCTGCCCCTGGGGTGCACTGAGATAGCGAGTAAGACTGAGCGTGGTGGCATGTGACTATAATCCCAGTGCTTGGGAGGCTGAAAATAGAATTGCTATGAGTCCAATCTGTGTAGTGAGACCCTGTATGTCCTGTACTAAACACAAAATAAATACATAAATAATAAAAAGTATGTCAAAAACATCGTCACAAATATAAAAGGCAATCCACAGAATGGAGGCTGATATTTGAAAAAAAAAAAAACAGCTATCTCATGAGGGATTCATTTGAAGAATAAAGTATTCCTCAAATTCCACCACAAAACAAGTAACAATATGACATAAAAATGGGTAAGACCTGGCCAGATCTTCAAAGATATTCATATGCCCAATAAGCACATAAAAGGTATTCAGTGCAATCAGGAAAATGCAAACCCAGACTTAAATGAAATATCATCACGTAACTATTAGGATGATTATATGAATTAATTAATAAACAAAATGTAATATTCAAATGTGAAACTGAAACTTATACACTCTTGTGGTAATGTAAAAGGGTAAAGCCACTTGATAACCTTGCTGCTGCTGTTGTTGTTTTATGTGTGTGTCTATGTGTGAATATAGTCTCACTGTGTAGTTCAGGCTGGCATTAAATTTACTACATAGCCCAGAGTGATCTTGAAGTCACAAATGAACCTCCTGCTCAGCCAGCTGAGTGCTGGGATTTCAGGCATGTGCCACCATCCCTGGCAGCTACTCAGTAATCCTTCATATGAGTGTTATATGATCTAGTGATTCATCTATTCAATGTATACTAAAAATAATTTAAGTTAGAGTCTTGAAAATATACTTGTATACTCATGTTTACAGCAGTATGACTCTCTAAGTGGAAGCAATCCAAGTATCTGTAAACAAATTAACAGTAAAATTAACTACAGTTCAGCCTTAAAAGAAAGGAAATTATGCCATGTGACATGAACATTGAAGTAATATGGGAGCCACTGAAGCTGGAAAATTGGTCAAATGTGTGAAAGAGGCACTAGGCCTGGGTACCTAAGGCAGACAGGCTGTTTCAATCCTGAGATAAGCATCTTGATTGTTAATATTAGCTATTAGTCATTAGGCAACCTTGTATCACATGTTACTAACTTTGCAAAGGTATAAATAAATGTCCATATTTGTTCCTCTGGGTGTCCTCTCACCAACCAGGCAGACAAGACACCACCTAACACAGTTCTTGTCTTCTTGTATATCTTTTCCTCATTCCTGTACCTCTTTCTCTCCAGGTATGATAGATCATACTGAGACCAGCGGATTGCTACAAAGTAAATAAACCAGCCACAAAATGAAAATCCTGGGTGATTTCACATATGTGGAATAGTAAGAGAAAGGAAACTCCTGAAAGAGTAGAACTGATTGGCAGGGGCTAGAGGAAAGAGGGAATAGTGTGTTATGTTTAATGGGTATAGATTCTCAGTTTGCAAGATGGAAGGTTCTGGAACTGGATAGTGGTGATGGTTACACAATAGAAGTATAAATAGGCCCACTGAATTTTGGTATTAAAAATAGTTAAGACGATACATTTTATGTTGTTTATCATTTGTGATTTTTTTTTGAAAATTGAAAAGAATAACATAACTTTTTATTTGATTTTTTTGGAAAATTTT
The DNA here is from genome assembly GCA_002564305.1 of Octomys mimax. NCBI lineage: Eukaryota > Metazoa > Chordata > Mammalia > Rodentia > Octodontidae > Octomys > Octomys mimax. The sequence goes on from NDGM010555605.1 coordinate 10,125, forward strand.
CATATAGTGATGAATTAATTGTATTTTCTTTTTAATGAATAGATTTTCATGCCATTTTACTATTTTTAAAATTATTGAGTGATTTTTGGATCAATTTGAATAAAGTGTCATTAAACAGAAAATAAGTTTTATCTGATATATCTACATAAACTTTGAAGGAAACTTTATTTTATCTGTTGATTAGCAGAATGTGGAGCTATTTGGAGAGCAAGATATTGTAGTAAGGCTGAACAATAATGGTAGAATTTTGTTAGTTCATTGTCACCTTGTCTCCCTATTTTTGGTCATATAAACCCCTAATTTGTATTATTTTGACCATACATTGATTTCACAATGACCTTCCAAAATCAAGCATTATATGACTTCACAAATTGGAGTCCCACTAAGGTTTTTAAAATTTATTTTTCTATAAATTACATTTGATATGTTGTGTTTGGCTTATATACTGGGACACTTTTTTGTTTCTAAAAGTATTGTAAAACAAATGAGTTGATTTATAAAAAATGTGATATATAATTTATTAGTTTTCTTCTCATAATGCTTATTTTGCCTTGACTCCTAAGCGAGTAATATACTGGATTATTTTTACACATTTCTTCACACTATTTTTATTTTAATTTCTTGAATGGCATTACTCACAAGCAATGTAATAAAATAATTGCATATTATGAAATGTTATAAAATACATGTAATTTTCAGCATGACTTGGTGTTTATCATCTAGAATACTTGATCTTCTAGAATCTTAATATCTGAAGGCTTTAAAAACTTCTATTATTATTCCTGGAAATGGTATATTATGAAAGGTTGCAGATACCATTAAATATCTTTACTAAACACATTTAAATTAGCATATCTAAACACTCACAATTTAAATAGAATTGTAACTTATTAATTAGAATATAAAAATTTTATTGTGATGGTGTTACATAAACTAATGTTTGATATTATGAATAATTAAACTTAAAATGGACTAAAAGCTATCATTGAACCTATGAATTTTAACTAGGCAAATGGTACTTCATATTCAGTTTTACAAAATGGCTACATTAAGGAATTTCCTTTCCACTCAAAAGCAAGCTGTATGAAGTACACTAAATTCCTTGCAAGGAAGTCAAAAGTTAATGATATATATAAAATCAACATTATAAAACTAATTATGTAAGAGTGTGGTATGACTAATCAGGAGACCCAGTCCATTCTCTCTTCCGCCTTTGAAACAGTGTATGAGGATACGTCCTCTGTTCTTAGCCATTTATTCCTTATTCCTTATGCTTATCCTCATAGAAGTCTGTTAGAATCATTAGTGGGTTTACTATGAAATTAAAAAAATTTTACATTCAATAATTTGTCCATGCAAAGTCACTTTCCTGGCCTTATGGGATGCAAATGTTTTCCAAATCATGTTTTCACATAATTTTTCTGAGGAGTTGGTCCTCTGCACCAGGCTCCTGCAATTGTACTATGCTGCTATATTCAAAACTACTTAGAATATGTTCCCTGCATCAGTTCTATATGAAGTGAATAAATGCACAATAAATGCTCACCTGCAGTTACAACCATTTATCATTCATAGATTTTTCCCTTCAAAGACATTTCTCCTTTTCTTGTCATAATTTTTATCAATTTGGACAGTCTCAAATCCTGGAGACATTGTTGGATTTACCAGGATTCTCCAAGTAAACAAAACCAATATATTGTGTTGAGGGGCAAAGATTTTAAACAAAATAAATATCTCAAGTCAAAAAGTGAAATAGAAAGAAAAAGGAAAATTTCCCCTTCTTCCTCTATATGTTTTATTCAGGTTCTGGATGGATTATATAATTCTAATATTGGGGAGAATTTCTTACTTCTGAATAGAGTTGACAGATTGAAATGCTGTTCCCATCTGAAAAGAACCTCACAGATACACCTGGAAGCAATATTTATTCTGGGCACCCCGTGGCCCACTAATAGTGACTCATAATATAAACTACCACATCTGTTTTCTTATGTGTAATCCTTTTCTTTCCAAGATTCAGGCATTACCAGAATCATCAGGAGGTTTTGTTGCTATTGTTTAGTTTCTGTCTTAATGAATATTCTTAGAATTCCAACCTAGATTCCCTGAATAAAGAAAGGTGGAAGAGGTTATAGACTGATCTGAACAAGTTCACCAAATACTCTTCATATTTACTGACATTTAAGAGCTACCCACTCATATTTATAATTTGGGAGATGTGTACATGTGTGTGCATGTGTGTTTTAGAAATTAAAACTGATTATTCTTCCTGTATGATGGGGACACAGCGTAAAACATGAGTGTGATCCTGATGGCACCCATTGACTGAACCACCATTTTTCTGTGATTTCCCCTGGCTGCAACCTGCAGTGTAAGGATCCTAGGAGACCATCATAGCACACAACGGAGGCAGTGACTCTGGAGGATGTACTTGTGAACTTCACCTTGGAGGAGTGGGGCTGTGCTAATCCATCTCAGAAGAAGCTCTACAGAGAAGTTATGTGGGAAACACTTATGAATATGACTGCTGTAGGAAAGACCTGGGAAACCAGGAAATTGAAGAATTCAAGAACTACTTAAGAAACCCAAGAAATGAAAAGATACAATATTTGATCAAAATAAAGTTTGGAATCAACATGAAAGTATATTGTTTTGAACATCATATGAGAATGAGGAGATGCAACGGCTGCTCTAAAGCCAGCTGAAAGCCTTCCTTGTAAAAAACCCCTGGCTGGGCATTTATCAGTAAACACATCTATTTTACCTCACACTGGAATGAAGTGCCATGAGTTTGTGGGATTTGATGAGGAACTAAATAATTTTAATAAACATGGAAAATCCTGCAGTGATTTCAAGTCCTTTCAGAAGCACGTAAGGAGAAAAGACTGTAGAGAAACCCTATCACTATGAACAATGTGGGAAAACCTGCTATGATCTTAGCAAAACAACTCAGCCTGGAATAGAGACACTTGTACACAAGCAAAGAGGAAAAGCCTACAGTACTCCCACTAGTATTAGAATCCATGAAATAATTCACACTGTACATGGTCTACAGGGTTCCACTATAGAGATCAGACTCAGTGATCCACCTGTTTTCAGCCACACAAATTCTGGGATAACACGTGCATGCTACCATGCCCCATCTCAGTCATCTACTCAGTGCATCCCAGGGGCAGTGCTGGCATGGCACACCAGGGATAGAATCCTAGTCCCTATGCCTGCATAAGAAGGCACTTTAGTTTGGGGAGCTACCTGTCAGGCCCTGAAAACAATAGTATGTTATGCATAATTGTACCTCCTTTTTTTCATATTGGGGTCAGTATTATGATTCATAACACTTTTCTTTCTTTCCTTCTTTCTTCTTCTTCTTCTTTTTTTTTTTGCAATTCTGTCTCAGGCTCTTTTTTTCCCATTTCCCCATAATTTTATTGAGAAACAAATAGCAATGAGAGAGTTTCAAAGCAAATTGGTAGGACATTTTCAAAAATTAACACATTGCATACATTCTTCCTAGTGGTTAATTGCTGTACAAGATGAGGACATGATAT
>NDGM010556001.1:0-15664 GCA_002564305.1 Octomys mimax
TAGACACCTCCCCTAGCTGTTTATTAAGACAGAGAACAACAATAGCCAATTCTTAACAGTTAAATTCTTTCATTCCTTGTGATACTCTTCCTTTGTGTCACTGAACATGTGAGCTTGTTGGGTGTTTCCCTGTGTTTTTGAGCAACTCTGCTGTAGGCAACCCAAGAATGGCTGCACCAAGGTCTGCAGTCCTCAGATCTTTGCTTGAATTGGCGCTGCTACTCAAGGAGACAGGACTGCTTGGCCTTTCTTAAGACTCCACTATCAGCCCATGAGCAAATGCAGGGGAAAATATGTGAATGACTCATGGAAAAATCAACAAGCAGCAGCTCTCCCACAAAACGTCCAAAACATGAATGCTCAGACCTGATTGTGCCAACACTTGGAGTAGTGCTTATGCATGCACTTCACATTTCGGTGTACACAAAGCACCTGCCCTGGAAATATGCTTACCTTTTCTAGGAGACTTGACTATACCTCCTTTAGCTTTTAGCAAAGAACCAGTGAAACAGTTCCTTCTTCCTAAGATTAAAAGCCACCCAGTACCTAAAAATAACTTTGAGGCTCTTGACTCAAGGTGAATCAGGTGCCGTATAATAGGTCACCGGTGAGATTTTAATGACAGTTGCTTTTGCCTATAAATAGCATATCTATTGGGTTGATACTATGTAAGCCTTTATGTGATGCAGTTACTTGTGGTTAAATTGCATTATCATCTGATTTTTAGATTTGTGTAATAGGAGAGCCATAAATAATGTGCACATTAATTAGGCCCAACAAATGTTTGAAATTTAGAATGGACAGTGAGGTCTTCTCATCAAGCTTAGTTATTCATTTTTGTCTCACTATGGATTGGAGGCACCCTTTGATTTGGAGAAGGGCTTCTCGAGCACTTTAGCTTCTTCAAGAGCAGTAAGGTGTGTTGTCAGGCATTGCCTGCACTTTTGAAATAGAAAACCTTCTCAACCAGCAAGTATGTTGGATGACAAAAGCTGTTAAATGCAAAAAGTGCTGGAGCTTACTGGTTGTAGCAGGATCTTGTCATGATAGAGGGACATTGCCTACACCAAATGCAATAGTACCTCTGGGCGAACTAGGTGTCAAAAACATAATAGCATAAGGAGACAGGAATGAAGTTGATTGTTTCCAGCAAGATAGAATAACAGAAATGGTTAGGGCTTGTGGTAAATTAGGAAAAGAGCTCAGGGGCATTTACCTCTATTCTATTGTCATGATGGCATATTCAATATTTTCATTTTGATTTTTTTGCTCTAGAAGAATCTGAATACTCTATAAAATATTGATCTTAGATTTTTGACAATATTCTGATGGAGAGCTGCCAATCTGCCACTTTTGACCTAGATAAAAGATGCCTAGATTTCAACACATCTGGGAGCTGCAGTCATATTTTTTGCACTCTTTTATCCCTGAAAGAAGCAGTGTTCTGTGCGCATAGCTGTGGGGAACTCGCCAGTCACTGGGTGCGTGTTTAGCTGTCTTATCCGTAACCTTTTTCTTTACGTTCACAGCCACCTTAGCAAGTAGTTACTGCTGTTTTTCACTGCTTGGGAAATGAATAAGGTGAAGTTTAAGAAACAAGGTAGCACATTCTGGTTCTGCAGTTGGCAAGGGGCAGACTCGATCCTGGAAGCGGCCCTTTAGATTTTGTCTCCTGACCTCTCACTATGTGCCCCATTTGGACATTCCCATGTCACTCTCTATGTTCCATAGTGGTGACATTTATTACACTGTATTGTAATTGTCCTTTGCTTCTATCTTCTTCACCTAGTTGAAAAATCTGACTTTTGGATAGCTTCCTGAACAAATAGAATCAACATCACAGTGGAAATAACTGCAATAATTAGAAGACTTTTCAATGCTAAGGATACTAGATATTTCTTTTTCCTTTGTTATCAATAATGGAATTTATTTGCAGGGAAATAGAATGCTGTTTCCTAGCACAGTAGAGTGAGTGGAAAATTAAGTATTTTTTCATCTTCCCTTCCTCTTTCCTTTTCTCCAATTCTTCCACAGCTTCTAAGCTTTCTCTTGAGGAAAAGTAGACGAAGAACTTGACCTTTCTTCCAGCAGGCTAGAAAATGCACCATCCATATTACTTAGAACACACTGTGTAGCATCGAGGCTGGTCTGCCTGTCCCCTGGGCAGCACCCCCGGGGACTATCATACTATCACACGCTGACAACCGCAGGAATTCCCCTCCTGAGCACAGGAAGACAGAGGAAGGCCACCCAGGCTAGGGTAGGCAAGGAAAATATAGCTCCATGATGACAAACAGGAAGCAGGAGCGTCTGGCATGACAGTTAGTGCATGGAATCCTTCTTAGGCCTCTGCACTTGGACAGAGCGTGAGGTCCGGAAAGCCAGGGCGGGGTGGGGGGCAGGGGGCAATGGCAGGCCAGGGCTGGAGTTGGAGACGCTGGGTTCTCACTGTACACTGACTGACCTCATCTTCCCGAGGCAAGACTCGTAATTACCTAATGGGAAATAATGTTACAGCTAGGGTGGGAGTTTAAAGAGGGGAAGAGAATTCATTCACCACGTGGAAGGGGCTGGGAGGGCATCTGAGTTATCGCGATGACATCGTTTCACCCCCCCCCCTCGCCCACCTCTTTCCACTAATGTGAGACAGACAAGTGCTAAATAATCATGTAATAATGCATTGCCAGATAGACAACAAAGCCAGAAAATATAATAGCCTGGTACAGCTGTGAAACTCCCCCAAAGATGTAGTCAAGGTGTCGCTGATGCATAATGTAAAAAATGAATTACAGGTTCATTTGGAGGACATGATTTAAAATCCTTACAACTGTGCTGTGGCATTCCTCACTGGGGTTTAGCTGTCTTTTTCTGAATGTTTAAGAAAAAAAAAAATCCCCCAAGTAATTTCAGTCCAAAGATGCAAACTTCGAGGAACTAGTTTTCTCCATATTTTTCCTTCCTGTTTCATTGGTCGTGACGGTCTCTAAACCTAGTATCTTTTTGACATGTTGTCTTTTCCTCAGAATGTTTCCGCAGGCTTTGTGGGAACCCTAGCATGTAGATTACACCTTTTGGAGATGTAGCCTGGCCACATAAGGAGACAAGTAGTTGAAATTTGTGTCAAATTGCTTGTTTAAATGACTTGAGCCAACTTCTTAAAGCCAGGACAGCAGGGGCTGAGGATTTCAAAAGTTGGCAGGGGCCAAAATGACAAGGCTCAGCAGTCACCTGGTGAGCTGCCAGCCCTGACTGGAGGCTTCAAAAAAATAAACTTTCTCAAAGGACACAAATTAAAAGTCATGTTTCAGCATCCATTAAAATGAAATTATAGGCTTACGTCGCAGAGGGCACTACTTTCTTTTTCACTGTGCTTAATCTATTCCATTGGGCAGATCGAAAATCGGCTGCTACAAAAACCGTGTGCAGAGTTGTCTGTGTTTTTATCATGACACTGGAGTACTTCCAGGGGTAGGGTTCTCATTTGTTCATTTTTCCCGCAAGGCTAGAAGATGTCATTACTTTAAAAATAGGATGCAGCCTGGAGTAGGGTTCACGGCTCCCCTGGCCCTCTCCAGAGGCAGAGCCCTCAGGGTTCATCTCTCAGAGAAGAGAAGTTATCATGTGCTGATCCGAGCGGCCTCGCAGGTGTGCTAGGGTAACTCCTCTTTTAAAAAAGCGAATAGACGAGCATAAGTGTTTCCTTATTTATTCATGCGCTTAGGGTTAGTTGTCAACACCTCCAAAACCCAAGAAATTTCATCCACAAGTCCAGACTTCCAAGTTTTTCCAACAAAGCTAGAAGCTGTGTCTGGTAGCTTCCCGCTCCCCTGGCCCACAGGGCCACACTAGCCGGGGCCCAGGAGGGACTCTCTCCTCTCTGCAGCTCAGTTCTGTTCACAGCTGGCTCCTTTCGCCTTCCTGCCTGACCAGGAATTTAAATACGAGGTTCCCTAACTTGCAGTTGAGTATGTTTACTACCCTTAAAAAGAACAATTAATTAATTTTATTGTTTATTTATTAGGTGTTGCCAGAGCTGTGTGTGCCAGGCAGGCACTCTAACACTGAGCTACAGTTCAGCTTTATTTTCAATTGATACATGAAAATTGTACACAGTTCTGAGATACATGTATATATTGTAGAATGACCAGAGGAGGACGTCTCTGTCACAGCAGGCATTTATTTCTTTGTGAGGCAACATTCAAGTTTGTCTCTTAGCGACTCGGGGATGCACAGTACACAACTGGTGGTAGTTACCCTGCTGTGCAGGAGGGCACCAGAACACTGAAGTGCGCGCCCCCTGGCCAGCCTTTCCTGGCCTCTCCCCACCTCTCCCCAGGTCTGCTCAGCCTCCCCAGTGTTTGGTAACCATGGCTCTACTTTCTGCTTCCATAAAATCAATGTAGGTATTGGAAAGGCCACAAGCAACTTCTGGGGATGGAGTTTAGTGGCGGAGCCCTTGCCCACTGTGAGGGAAGTCTTGTGTTTCATTTCCAGCACCACAGAAAAAAAAGAAGGAAGAGAAGGAGAAGGGGAAGGAGTAAGGGAAGGCGTACAGGAATAAGAACGCGATGGAAAGTGCAGAAATGGAATAGAAATACCTTGCAACAGTGGTCACCTTTATGTGTCATGTTCCTTTTATTGTAGCACTGTGCATTTTGAGTAATTCCACTGTTCACCCCTCATCAACTTGGTCTTCCTAACCTTGTTCCTCATTATTCTTCACTGGATACATATGCATAAATGCAAATTACAGCATATTATTTATTTGTACTCAGCACTGAAATGCCTCCTGCAGTCTCACCTGCCTCTCCAGTTTGTGGCTTCCAGCTGTGGTCCACACGGGGACTTTGGTTCCAAATTCTACTTCCCAGGTTTGCAGGGAGCTTGAGACTGGGACCTGCGGGCACTGATAGTTGTTTCTCTTTCTTCTTTTTCCAGGTCCTCCGAACCACCACAGCCAGTCGACTCTGAGGCCCCCTCTGCCACCTCCTCACAACCACACATTGTCACATCACCACTCATCTGCCAACTCCCTCAACAGGAACTCGCTGACCAATCGACGCAGTCAGATCCACGCCCCTGCCCCGGCACCCAACGACCTGGCCACCACACCGGAGTCCGTGCAGCTTCAGGACAGCTGGGTGCTAAACAGCAATGTGCCTCTAGAGACCCGGTAAGTCCTCATCCACCCATCAGACAGGCACACGCTGCCTGTCACCTTAGCCCTGTCACCCACACAGAGTCACTGGGTGACTCAGAGTCTGAGTGGGTGGGACATTCCTAGCATAAATAATGAGGCAAGCTTAACACATCCTATTCCCTTGGCAATTTGACCCCGGACAGTAGGTTGTCAGGTAGTTCTTTGTTCACATGTGTCTCCTTTTAATGCTTGTTTACTCTCTTAGACAGCTCTTGTGTACCCAACTAATAGAATTAGCATAACATATTTTTACTCAAAGGCTCATGGGAAACATGCTTATAAGGGTATATTGACTGAAAGCTGCTGATAAATTATGCATTTGGCCTTTCCTGAAGTAATAAATGAAGACTCATTTGAAATTAAGTGTTTGGGGAGACCTTGAGAAACAATCCTAGATTCCAGACTGACAGAAGTATAATTTTAATTTATATTTCATCCAACATGCAGTCTCACTTTAATCCCTCCTGTACACACTAACAGCTTGATGCCTGTGGGGCAAACAAGAATGTATAAAAACAAACAAGGAAAATGGGGCTGCACTGATGTGAGCAGGGAGGAGCCAGAAAATGAGCTGTGGGTCTGCCTTTGTGTGGTTTTGCTTTGGCTCCCGTACTTTTTCACCTTCACTTCTGGTCTCCCAAAACCATGCGCACCTTAGTGACCTGAAGGAAGTCCCATGAGTCAGCAGGACATAGGCTTTGCGGCCCACAGGGAGGGTGCGAGCAGGTTGGCCAGGTACTGAAGTGGCTCTGCGGCCCATCCCCAGAAGGTTCTTGGTTCTGTTGTTCCATTGCTAATGTTTCTTTGGCCTGGGAGCATTGTGGACACCATGCACAGAGAGGGCCTCATTCACTCTGACCCTTCCAAAAGTTCTCCAATAGTTTTTAAACTTTAATAACTTAGACTTGAAGAAAGACAGAAATAACCTGGAATCTTTCTGTAATGGCCAGCAAATTTTCTGCATGCAACCGGAAGCAATTTTGAAAACCATGGCATTTGGAGTTATTTCTTAGCTACTTTTTTTCTTGTTGCTTTAGCTTTTTTAATAAAATTTTGAAAGTTAGTATGCCATACACTCTTGTTACTAGAAGCACTCCAAACTTTAATTTTGTTTTCTAACAATTATTGGTTGCTTTTGACCATGCCTACAATCTTAATTTCTAGAATTAAAAGAAGTCAAATCAATAAAAAGTATGTGCATGTATTATATATATTAGACAACGTAAAAAATCTATGCTGATTTTTAAAAAGCCACTAATAAATAGGTTTGCTAGGAGCTACTGGTCAACCAGACTTGATTCAGGATGTTACTATTGATGTTGGTCCTGAACACTGGCTGAGGGCCAGCCAGATAGCTCAGCAGACTAAAGCACCTGCTTAGGCAGGCATAACAACCAGGGTTTGATCCCCGGCGTGCCATACAGGCCCTGGTCCCTGGGCGTGCTGAGACGGCAATTGAGACTGGGTGCGACGGGAGGCCTGTAACCTCAGCACTCGGGAGGCTGAAAACAGGAGAATCACTAGAGTCCGATCTGTGTAGTGTGACCCTATATACACTGTACTAATACATTAAAAGAAAAAAAGAATTTATCTACCAGAAAGTAAAAAAAAGTCAAAGACTACAACATATTATTTTTTCCAATTCTCCACTGTTTTATATTTCATATTATCTTAGCAAGTGATAACTGAACAAATTCATTCATTTAAATGCTAATATGGGTTTAATAATATCATTTGAGTTTAATAATGTTATTTTCTTACCCATGAAAGCATATAAACGGAGGAGTACTGTTAGGGCATGATGCTCTAAGGAAGAATGGCATTTCTTCATTATAAGAAATGTGATAGGATTCCCATTTCTCTCTCATACCAAATAAGAATCGGTAATCCCATCTTGGAGAGACAGCCATTAAAGATGAGGTATTCTTGGAGCTGATCGCAATGTAGTCACCAATTTAGAAAATGGAGTAGAAATTTACACACAGCTTAACCACGCCCTTCTCATTAGTATGGACTTCTGGAAGGGATGCAAGAGCTTCACGGCCCTGGCAGTAGTGAGCAGGTGTCCTGCCACCGCCGGCACCTGTGTCCCAAGTGCAGTGCACTCCTCTAGACCAGCAGGGATGGCTGCTGGCCTTCCACACAGCTGTATGAATCCCCATCAGTCTTAGATGGCCTGCTCCATCCTCTCAGAAGCTTGCTTTTGTATTGTTTTCTTTTGTGTGTGTGGTGACAAGTAGGACAGGAGGTGCTAATTTGGAAGACATAGCCAGAAAACTGGACTGTACAAATTTGGAATATAAGACCAAACACAAGTTAAGTCCTGTATCAAGATTAGTAATATAACAGAACACTGCGTGTATACTTCCGTTAACTAGAGCTGTCGATTTACATGTAAGCTATGATATATTCTAAAACACAAACAAACATAAGGCAGAGGACCAAGCTGCACACAGCCCGTACTATGCATCACTATCTCCCACACCCTTACTCTTTCCTCCACTGCTATGGAACTTCCTGAAGTAAGTCCCCATGCAGTTGGGTAGGTGTCACCTATGCATTCTTCCTCTGCTACAAGGGCCAAGGTCAGGCATTTCCAGGTCGGCAGCTTCCCTGGGAGTGTCTGAAGGCACCTCCACTTTCCTAAACCCGTAGAAAGCAGCTCGGCAACAGGAGCTGACTTTTCTTTTTCTGCATGTTTCACTGAAGCAAGCTTTTCTCTGACCCTGTCCAGCCAGCGCATCCCCCACAAGGATCCCTAAGCAGGACAAAACTTCCCTCTGTGCTTGAAAGTCTTGAAAGCCTTGGTTTTAATTGTCAACTTCCTCAACCCTAAACAAGTCTGCAGGCTGCTCTTGAAGATGATCCTCCAATATTCATGCTAGAAATGTCTATGAGAAACACTACCGTTGGTCAGAACTGAGAATTCAAAAAGAACAGAAAGGCAACATCCTGTCCTGAAAGAGAGAGCAAGCTAGAGATACCCAGGACATGAGCCAATAGTGATTATACACAAGCCCTTACCTACTCTGCGCAAAGCGTCTTGAGAAGGGGCATACGCCTAACTGAGGGTAAGTGAGTTTTAATCAGGCTTAAAGAAAGCTCTAGATAGCAAGAATGGTGATATGTTAGGGAACGAATCACTAAGATGCCGGGGAAAGAGTACAAACTAGAAAAGTAGGCCAGGGCCACATGGTGGGGGCTTTGGGCTGTATTAAGGATTTTGGACTTTACCCAAGAACAATGAAAAGTCACTGAGGCATTTTAAATGGGAAAGTAAAATAATAAAATACAGTTTTGGAGTGGGGCGGACTAAAGGTCCAGCTGGGAGAACCTTGGGATAGTTAAGATGAAAAGTGGTATGCCTTTGATTAGGGGGATGGCGCTGCATATTCATGATGGGAGATGCGGTCCACAGCTAGAATCAGGAGGCGCTAATGAGTGCAAGGCTGCATGGCTGAGCCCTAGCATTTCTCATCAATTTTCTGACTTGTGAGTCTGAGTAAATAGTGATGGAATAGGAATAGGTTTCTGTGGCAGAAATCAAAAAAGTCCAGTTCAGTGTATGTTAAATTTATGATGTGAGGACCAGCCAGATAGCTCAGCAGACTAAAGCACCTGCTTAAGGGTTCGATCCCTGGCATCTCCGCTGGTGCTGGCCCCACCCCTGGGGCGCGCTGAGATAGCAACTGAGACTGCGCATGGTGACATGCACCTGTAATCCCAACACTGGGGTGGCTGAAAACAGGAGGATCACTACAAGTCTGATCTGTGCAGAGAGACCCCGTAGATCCTGTACTAAATACATTAAAATAAAAAAAAAAGTATGATGTGGTCAGAGGCTTAAGTACAGTTATTTTTGGCAACACATTTTGATTGTAAAATAACATATGCAACAGAATATCACAAACTCACACTAAATAGAGTATTTAGTGTATTAAAAGATACCAGTGTCTCATTTTTCTCTTTTAAAAACTCTAGAAATTCTCTTACATTTTTCTACATCATCCTACAGGTTTGTGGATAGACTTTACTTTGTCAAGTACTTTTTGCTTGGCATAAAGTTTTACAAATGATCCCACTTAATCCTCTACACCCTTCTGTTGGGTGTGTGTTACTATTCCTATTTTTAAAAACAGAAAAGTAAGTCTCAGAGAGATTAAGTTTCACATTGCCCCATAATGCGTGATAGAGATGGGATTTGAACCTGGATCTTCCTGATGACTGACCTCATGTTCTTAACCAACACATACTGTCTTTAGGGGCAGAGTGGGGGAGAAGCCTATGCTTAGACTCATGATGAACAGCAAATTAATTTCCTTTGGCCACCAGAATGGTTGAAGTCAGCGCATGACAATGACATAAGATGAGAAATGATCCATGGAATGAACTCCAGCCCGTTACTGCATATAGACTTAGTCATTGTCAAAATTATAAGCAGGGCAAGATGTAAGAAAGCCTTTGCTATGGCTCTGAGGGATGGATGGCAACCCAGGAAGGTAAATCTGGGGCCTCGCTGCTCCGTGTCAGTGGCGACGTGGGGCGTGTGCGTGCTGATTTATAGGGAGCGCTTTAATGCTCTTCGCGCTGTAAGATGTGGGTCACGCCAACACTGGAAATTGAAACACACAAATACGTTTTTAGCTTTGTGATTTGTAGTATTCTTTTCTTCTGAACAGGGCTTTGCCAGAGTAATAAAAGAAAGAGCTGTGGAGCCGGGGGCTGCTGAGTGGCAGGCAGCATTCTGTTGTCTGTGAGCAGGGAGCCCTGGCTTACGGCAGAGCAGGAATTAGCACCGGGGCTTGCTGGGTGGCGCCCAAGGGATCTTATTTCGGGAAAGAACCCCAGAGAGCATGCTTTTTGTCTTTGAGGCTCAGTCTCTCATCTGAATACTTTATTGGTAGTGTGTATTTGAGACTCAAGACACAAGACCTTTAATAAATCAGATTCTCACAGAGAAGCATCAAGATTATGGAGACATCCTCATCGCGCTGAGTCCAAAGACTGCTCCAAACTTGTTCTTGGATTGATTTTTCCACCTCAGGATTAATTTTCTGACAGAATCACTGACAAGCTTGATCTTGAGAATATTAAGCCAAGGTAACCTGTTTGTTTCCCTCCTCCCCACCCACCCACTCCAGTGTTTTCAAGTCAGGTTTAAATCCAGAATTCATTCTGGGGGAGCCAAATGCATTGAAGCGCTTTTCAAATCAATAGGCAGCCTGATTTCTCCATATTGCAAAACATTATGCCCCCTCTAAATTCTCATCAGAGGCAACATGGAAATTAATGAGACCTTTAGGTTAGCCTTTCAAGCTCAGCCTTATTTTATAGCTTTACCTTGCCTTTCTGACACCCTGATCCCGCCTGGCCACCAGCAGCATTTCACGTTGCAGTGCACTTTAATTTTGCAGTTTTCTTAGTCTTCCTTGGAAACTGGCAGCTTATTAATCTCAATAACAGAGCTGCTCAATAGGCAAGTTCACCAGTGAGAAAGTAGGCTGTGTCTTTTTTTCCCCTTGGCAGTTGGAAAGAAGAGAGTTGGTTGTTGGATAGAGGCAGGGGAGGAGGGGGGAGCCAGGAAGGTGGGGCATCGCATACCACTTTCTGACAATTGGCAGGAAAATAAAGAGAGCCAGGTCTAATCCACTGCTCTGCAATTTATGGCTTGTGGTATTAAACACACTCAAGCCCATTAATAAGAAAATAAATAAAATGTCGTGGCACGTGTGCAAATTACAAGGTGCATTAAGAAAGAAACAAGCATCACGTCTTACTCAAGACTGCTCCAGCCTCTTCTTGGTGTGGTACGCACACTTGGACGCACCCTTGGAGACACTGACATCCAAGCAGAAGTTGTCCTTGTAAAATCTGAACCTCCTTTGCAAAATTAAAAACTCTCTAAGTCGACCACAGCTTGGAGACTTGAATGTCTTACTTGCAAGCATCCACAGCTAAGACTCCAGGTAGGAAACTTCTTTAAAAACCATATCCCCCTGTGCCTTGTACCATGGGGACCCAATTATGAATGGCGGCCACCTCGTGGCCATGCCTTGGAAGAGCCAGACGGTGCCCAGAGTCTGTGTAAATGTCAAAGACTATTGGGTTAAGTTCCCAGTTGGAAAAGTCAAATATTTCCATCTCTGCCTGTGCTCTTTCACCCATTCAGCTAATAGCACCCGCCAGTCCCCGGGGGCATTCCCTGAAGCCTTCCCAAGGGATACTTTATCTGGCTCCAACAGGGAGAGGCTTGATGAAGCACACTCGCTTTCTAATTCTGGCTCTGCAGTAATCCTTTTCTTTTCACAGAAGTCTGATAAGGTATTCCTGGTTCTCCCAAGCAGGGGAAGCAGCTCCACAACTTTTCTGAAGGTTCTTTTGATTTATTAGTCTCAGCCTCACTTGCCTTTGTGAGTTGGGATCTTGGATCCTAGCATTGTAATCCATCATAAGGTGCTCAGCCATTTCGCCTGGCCGGACCTGCATACCTTAGATTGCATGGGAGGGTTAAAGAATCTTCTCAGATAGCTTTATTGCCTCTAAAACCCAACAAATCATTTAAGACTGTTTTCAAGTATTCATTTCAAGCTTATGGCAATGCCAAACACAGAAGATCCCTCTCGAAATTATACATTTTTAAAATCTCTTATAGAATCATCTTTTGCTCAAGGTAACTGTTTAAGAGTCAGCAAATACTTCCACTTTCTGTTATCACCTTATCTGTGAGCACCTTGTGTTTCAAAAGAAAATAAGCAACTTGTTTCCTATTTGTTAAGCTGTACAGCAAGTGTATTTCGATTTGTAAACCCCTAAGCTCTGTATGAGCATCCATGAGTCCATGTCTCAGCAATTAGTCCTCTGTACGATGGTGCACACTGGTGAGCTGATGTTCAGAATCTCATTTATTAAATTATTTGAGCAATTGGATTAGAAATCCTGCACTGAAGAGAAAGTGGAAGACACTGCTTTTGTTTGGTTGGCACGTGCTCAGGTAGGAATCTGAAATGGAAGGCTTCACCTTGCTGACTGTTTAGTTTCTTAACTCCGTCCGTCTCTGCTGTACTTTGGGAAGAAGAGATAGGAAGGTGCGCAAAGACATTAGGCCCATTTAAGCATTGTTTGTACTCTGAGGAAATCTCCTCGGCCTCACCCCCATCCTCCCCAGTTCGTTAACATGAAAGGATAAATTTACAAGCCCCTAAGAAAGAGGCAGCCCCCGACACATGTGTGTCGTCTGGGCATTCACACACTCGGGCCACACGTGTGTATTTTCCTTTCGTGGTGCATGCTGCCACCGTCGGCTGTGGGACACGATGCCCGCGTCATCTGCTCTGGAGTTCATGCTTCAGAATCTGCATGAGAAGGAAAAATGATGGTCCTGTTGTAAATCTTTCCCTTTCCAGAAAGCACTGAACACTTTTGAGTGTTTATTGTTAGACAGAGTCAGCTCCGAAATGCCTACCTGGTACTGCACTCGGTCCCTGGCATCCTGTTAACTGCGTGAGGCCCTGTGGAATGGATGTGACTGTCTGCTGTTGTGCCAGGAAGGTGAAACTTGGAGGGATGGAAGGTATAGGAAACAGACAAGGGTGTGGCCGTGGCTTTGGACCCAGGTGTGTAAACGTAGGCCCTGGGAGTCTGCCTCTCAGCCTGGCTTCTCTGTTTGCCTGTGTCCGTCATTCACAGGCCTTCCATAGGTGATGCTTAGGAGATATATGGGCTACATTCTCATAGCTGAGAGCCCCAGCAGAAGGACAAGCTCTCCTTCCAGACCTTTCTACAACAGTCCCTTGATGGAGGCCCAGAGAGCTCAGCTCTAGCCACATGGGCACAGTCGACATCAGTGCCGAAGCTTGGTGGACAGGCCATACTGATAGGCCAGGCCTGGGTCACAAGCCCACTGCAGGTCTGCTTGGGGAAAAAGGAGCCTGGCCCATGGTCAGACATGGTGCTCTTCTGAGATTGTAAAACGGGAGCCTGGCAGGCAAAGACCAACTGGGACCAAACTCAGCACAATTTTCTCCACAGCCCCTTCTGCCTCCTCTCACTGCCTGATTATAATGATGTTCTCTGGGCAGGAACAGCCCTGGCCAGAGTGGGAGGATGGGAGAGACCAGAGCGCTGAGTCTGCCCTGTTGCATGGGCTCAGAAGGGGGTTTACGAGTGATTCCAGCAAGAATCAGAAAGGCTCAGTTCCACTGTCTAACTCCCTCCCACCCCCTTTTGACTCATCCCCCTCTCTGGTTCATGTCTCAAACATCTCACAACTTTACCTTGGAGTTCACTGTGGCCGCTTAATGCATTTTAAGTTTTATTAGCCTCCTGATGTCTCTTCTAAGCTATCATCTTCTTTCCTGCAAAAGTGCTTGGATTCCACATTTTCTAATTAAAACATGCTCAATTATTGTCTTACTAACCAGTGCTCTTTATGAGGCCTCGTGATGAGAGCATTAACTCCCAACATCTCGACACACCTCTCTTCGCCTGGAAAGGACTGGGGCAGCAATCTTACCTTTAGCAAGTTGAGTTACTTTGAACAGGTTTTGACTTTTGCTTTTTAATAAATCCATGAATAGGAAACATTTAACTCTGCACTTCAAACTCACATTATTTTCAGCAGTGAATTTCACCCTTGTAAAAATTTTATGGAGGATGTTTGGTAGGGGTCATTCCACTCCCTAATGGATCATAATACAGACAACATCAAAACAGTTCAACAGTTAATTAGATTAAATTTTTCATCCTAAAATACAACATACCCAGTGTTAATAGTGATGTCCATTACTAGTTATCCTCCTATGGATTAATTTGATATTATTAGAAATAATGAAGCTCAGTGTAGCAAGGGAAAAAGATAACACACATACATTGAACCCACTGAAAATTCAATAGTGTGTGTGGTGGCAACGTCATGGGTGGCCAACCAAGGCAGGAAGGATGCATTCATTGTACATGCAGGCATATGTGGGTTTCTGAATATTTACTGCTGTTTGCCCTGCCTTTGAAAATATGAAAAGAATGCTAAAGTGGAGAAAGGAATGCTCTTCATTCCTCCTTATAATGTGTGCCTTCAATCTCATAATGCTGTTCAGATCAAAAGAAAGAGAGAGGAGCAGCACTCCTCACAGTTGAACTGGAGGGCTCAGAGGGAGGGAGACGGGATGGAGATGGAGATGGAGGTGAGGTTGGTGATGGAGGTAGAGGTGGAGATGGATGTGAGGATAGAGATGGAGGTGGAGATAGAGATAGAGATGGAGTTGGAGATGAGGATGGGAATGGAGGTGGAGCTGGAGATGGAGGTGAGGATGGGGATGGAAGCAGAGATAGAGATAGAGGTGGAGTTGGAGGTGAGGATGGGAATGGAGGTGGAGATGAGATGGAGATAGAGATGGAGGTGAAGATGGGGTGGAAGTGGAGCTGCAGGTAAGGATGGGGTGTAGATGGACCTGGAGGTGAGGATGGGGTGGAGGTAGAGCTAGAGGTAAGGATAGAGATGGAGAGACAGAGACAGAGAAGGAAAAACTCATACTGAAGAGAAAATGGAAATGAGCAGACACCTGCTGTCTCCTGGAACACTGGCCCTGCGATTTTGACTTCTACATCAGAACAAAGCCCAGAAAGGAATCGAGACCAACATGACTCAAGTTAGCCAAAACTGAACCCTGGTCATTTAAGAGAAAATGGCATCATTAGGCAACAGGGGAAAGTTTCAAACTAGAACCCATTTCTAGGTCACCTGTGTAGTCCAGTGCCTATCTTACAGATGAGAAAAAAAGCCAGGAAATTCTGTCTGGGTCTCCCACTCTGAATATCTGTGTGAGCCTGGAAGGAGACCTCGAGCCGAGTCCACCCTCCCTGGTGCCCACATATGGGGCCCATTTATCCCACACAGAATCCTTTTCTCCACTTCTGCAAAGGAAGGGTGGAAAATTTAAGGCAAAGGAGTAGGGCGCAATTGGGACAGATTTGGCCTTTTCTGCTATTTTATTGCAAAATGCATATAGCATATTCTCTTGGTAAAAATATTCAGTGATTAGAAAGATAGAAAATAAAAAGAAATAGTCCCTGCTTCCCAATTTCTTTTTGCCAGGAAACACCACTTGAAGCTTTGTTATTTTAAGCTCTCAGAATGTTTATGGGATGTCTGAGCATATTTTTTTTAAGTTTAATATAAATGGAATCACATACATGCCATTTGGCAACTTGCTTTTGTAACTTAATGAGATATTGTGGAAATCTTTTCAGGTAATTTCATATAGACCCACTTCAATTTTTTTTAAATCTCCAATATTCCATAAAGACATAATTTATTTAACCAGTGCCTTCTTGATGGACATTTAGATTGCTTTCAGGTTTTTGCTGTTACAAACAAACCTGTAATAATGGACAGTCCCATGTATCTATCTTTCTTTGCATACTCATGTGATTATGTTTAAAAGTTAAATTCCTGGAAGTGAAATTTCC
>NDGM010556597.1:0-12787 GCA_002564305.1 Octomys mimax
CTGTGCTTTGCCAAGCTTGTTCCAAGTAGATGCTTTAGACCACTGAGCCATCTTGCCAGCCCTATTATAGCTTTTATAATTTGATTGCAGTCAGATTGTATAAGTTATCCAACTGTAGTTTTCTAAAATGTTGTTTGAACCTCTCCGGTCATTTGAACTTCCATACGAATATGAGATTACCAAATGTGCTGGGTGTGGACAGGACTTGTTGACTGTGGAACAACTTTACCAATGTAAGATGGCTTTCCATTAATTTCTATCTTCTTTAATTTCTCATATTATTGCTTTCCAATGTTACCCACCTTTCATCATATTCATTCATAATAACCGTGTATGCTTTTAATATTAATAAAAGCACTGTATAAATATCTGTTCATCATCGCTAGTCGGTAGATTAGAAATTTGTTTATTATATATTGATCTCATCTCTAGAAAATTTGCTAATCTCACTTATTATTTCCAACAGCTTTTTGTGTAGATGCCTGCATGATCATGTTGTCTGAAAATAGAATAGAATGACTTTCTTTACAATCTGAAGGTGTTGTATTTATTTTTCTTGCCTTGGCACACTAGCTACATCTCTAGTATAAAGAAATAAATAATTTTTTTCCTAATTTAGGCAGAAAAGCATTCAATCCTTAATACAAAATCTAATATTATATACAAGTGTGTTTGCTGATGTCGTTTTTCAGATTCCTGTCTATTCCTCATATGCTGAGAGCTTTTCACTTTTTTAAAGTTGGAAATTGATATTCAATATAATCCTATGTCTTGTTTTTCTACATTGATTGCAATTATCCTTTTTTTCATATTTAGTTTGATGATATGGTAAGCCATATTGATCTATTTGAAATGTTAAATCTCATACTTCCTGGAATAACATTGTGTTCTTTCATTTGCATATTATTAGATTCTATTGACATATATGGTGCTATGGCTTATTAGATCTATGTTTAAAAGCAACGGTTGTGTCTATTTTCTTGTAATGAATTTTTCCAGTTGGTGTCAGAACAGTAATGACTTACGAGCAAAGTAGCAAAGTATCAAATCCTCTTTAGCTTTTGGGAAGGTTTGTACAGTTTTGACACTACTTGTGCTGAAATGTCCAATTATAATTGTGGATATTCCATTTGCCTTTTTGTCTTATGCATTTTGAAACTATTACTATACACATAATCATTTTAGAATCATTATACACCCTTGATTAGCTGCCCATTAGGATGATAGAGAAAGCAATATCCTTGAACCTGTGTGATCTTCCTGAACTGTCCCTCTGAGCCTTCCAGCTGGTTCTTTTATCAGCTTCAGGGATGTTTCCCACGCTTGTAGGCACATCAGCTTCTCTACTGAAAAACAAGTCAGACTTCCACATCTTGCATCTCTCTCCTTTCTGGTTCAGCACTTTCTGAACATGAGCTCCTTTGACCTGGGCATTCTGAGCTGAGTTGTCTCTTTGGCTGAACAAATGTCGGCCTCCGTCTGGGTTCAGTCTGGCTCATCTGCTTCTGGAAGCAATATCCAAGTATGTAATCTTCCACCTGATGCACACCATGCTAATTTCTACTAAAACCTTCAATTCCACTCGAAATCACTGTCATTTTGTTTTGCTTTCTTTTGTTTCCTTTTAGTAATGGTAATTAAACTTAGGGCCTTTGTACTGTCCTACATCTCAAGATATTTATTTATTTATTTATGCTCATTATTATTTTGAATCAGCGTCTCACTGTGTTGTTCAGTCGCCTGGTCTGGGCGTGCACTTGTGATCCTTCTGATTCAGATTCTGAGGATGCTGCAATTCTAAGCGTGCGCCAGTAAAATCTCTCCTACGGTCTGCAATTAATCAAATGTGAATGTTATCACTCTGCTTTAAGTCAAATACGGAAATGTAAGAGAATAAATAATGTGAAACCTGGCCAGCCCTTGAATTGACTCATCCTTCTGGTTCAAAGAAGTAAAGTTTCTTGGAGCATTTTAAGTTCTCTAGAACTTGATGTGCTGTCTCATGTTTTAAAGAGAAGTTGATGCCAATAGCCACTGTGTGACACATCGTTGCAGAGGCAAGCGAGCAAAGGAAACCAGGGTAAAGAGACTTTTATTTTTGTTACTACTTCCCAAAAAGTTCTGTGGCTCAGTTGCAACCCGATCAAACTTTGCAAAGACATGGCACTTAGTTGAAACTCCTAGAAAGGGTGGCCAGATGAGGTGGCGCTTTGCTTTCTTCTCTCCCGCTCCTCATAATCCGTCTTTTTGTTTCTCATTAAAGCTCCACTCCTGGATCTCACTCTTCTATCATCTACTAGTCCTTTATTTGAATGGAACATTTGAGTTTCGGCATGGATTTTTACCCCTATACATAGGAGTCCCTCAAATTTCCTAAAGATTCCATTTGTAATGCATCTCCACGTGTAGCCCTCATTTTTTAAATTTTAGAAATCCTTTAGATCTTTGGAAAGCTTAGAAATAACTCCATTTCTTACTTTTGAGTAGGATAAAAGCAACATAAAACGTTTCTGAAAAGATTTGCATGCTCAAACCTAGGCATTTAAATTAATTTTTTATTTTTTATTTTTTTAGATCCAGACCCTGTAAGCTGAGACAACTTATTTATTTATTTTTTATGTACATAGTATAAGGTCTCACTGCACATCTCAGGCTCGTAGTGATCCTCCTGTTTTCAGCCTCCACAGCCCTGGGATTACAGGTGTGTACCACCATGCCTGATCTCTAAGTGAAATTTAATCAATGCTCTTCTTCAGATTGAGTTTTGAACATCAAAGGATACATCCTGCGTCACTAATTATGAAGGTCAACAGAATTCTTTTATGAACACAAAAAGGTCATAAATATTGTTTTTATTCTAAAAGATTAGAGGGCTGGGGTATAACTGAGTGGAGTAAGTGTCCGCATGGCAAGCTCAAGGTCTCAAGTTTGATTTCTGGTACTAAACACAAAAGCGAAAAGAAAAATAACTAAATGAGTAGACAGAAGTTATATTTTCAGAGATAAATTCTCCACATAAGACTCTTCATGCCTGTGAATCACCATCACAGGGAAGAAATTTTCCTTAAGATCTTAAAACAAAACTCAGATAAGTAAGCATAGTAGCACTGGTTTTCTTTTTGCTACTGTGCAAATTCTCTTGTAGGCATTTGTTCTATAAGAAGGTATTAATTTTATTCAATTCTTCTCATCTAAAAGAAATGTCTGTTCCAGATATTTAAGCTTAAACTCTTCTCTAATCACAGTAGACAAAGTACAATAGTGAACACAGAAAGGTAAACTTTGTAACTTTAATTGCTAGTTATGAAAGTGAGCTGACAGGATAACTGTGTGTGCCGTCACTTCTTCTCGTCGGAAAAATGTCACTTCTATTCTACTGCGACTGTAGGTGAGCTGTAAAGAGTTAACACAGTAAGATACAGCTCGGAACTGAGAGAACCTTACTGAAAATACAATGTAGAGTTCTGGTTCTCCTATTACTAGAATGCTTTTAGGATAATTTATGATGTGTCCTATAAACACTGAACTGTGTATAGTTTGATTTTTTAATTTATTATTATTATTATTATTATTATTATTAGTCAGCATGTAGGATTAACTACCATATCTTATAGAACACTGATAAAACAATCAAAATAGACACCCTATCAAGTTACATTCCTCAGTGTCTCCTGTGACAAAGAAAAGATGTCTTAGAGGGTAAACTGTAGGGACACAGGGCTCACAGGTAAGGACAAGTTAGGATGAAGGCCTCACAGAGGTTTATGAAAAGTTCATAAGTCACCTTTGACCTCAGCAGCCAGACTCAAGGAACTAGAAAGATGAAGTCAAAGGAAGTTTCTAAGTATGGTGACTAAAATAAGAATCACAAACTTCCCCTTCACTTAATCCTTAAACTTACACTACCTGTCTGTAATACCCACCCTTAATCTTACCCTCTAGCAAAGGACAGGGAAAAGTCACTGCCTTAAGAACCCCAAGATAAAGATGAAAGACAAACCCGGCAGCCATTCAGATTCTAGAAGCCTACACAGGACAAGAACTCAATGCAAAAGAGCTGCAGATAATGATCTAGAATCATTCCCTTTGAATACTTCCAAATCCTAGAGTAACTATCCCCCATGCCTGTTCTCTCTCTTCCCCCTTTTCCCATCTCCAAATAAATTAATCTTATTTTATTACAGAAAAGAGAAAAGAAGAAAGGAAAAAGGAAAGAATAGCCATAAACTATCCTAATTCCTAGATGAATATGTCAACACAAAAGCTCATCAAGGAAGGTATAGTTTTAACAATGCTTTACATGCAGGCATCGTGGGATGTAAATGTCGACAGTGCCTGCTCGCTAACCCCTTGATGGGGAGGACATGTTCTAAATTCACTCACCTCTTAGATCAGACTCCTACCTCACCCGATCGCCATAGGCCATTGGCTTCTCGAACCTTACAAATTAAAGGAAATTCAACACTGCCTGCTGCCCACTAATTGCTGTTAGTTCACTAAAAGGAAAGGCATACACTGTCTATACTGCTTGATCAGCCTTTCTTACCTATATCTTGTAGTCTGAACAGCTACTTTGAAGATAACAATGCGTAAAGTACTGAACATGGTTGATTTCTACAATTTTATTTTGAAATTTTAAGCCATTGTTTTTCTTTAAAGTAGTAATAATAATAATCATAGAAAAAACTCACTGAGATTCCGTCTTAGGCCAGAAACAATGGCTACCATCATTAAATCAAATAATGTGTTGGTGAGGCTATTGGGGAATAAGAACCCTTTTGTACTGTTTTTGTTTGTTTGTTTGTTTCGATTTTTTTTTTTTTTTCAAAAGCAAGGATCGAACTTAGGCCCTTGCGCTTGGCAGGGAAGCACTTATTCTACTATTATTATTGAGATCATAATATTGAGTGAAATAAATCAGATACATAAGCTTATATCACATGATTTCTCCTACAAGAGGAACCTAAAATACAAACACACTTGCTTCAAGATTAAAGTAGTCATAGCACACAGAGACAGATCTTTTGCAAATGAGGTGACCAAAAGAAAGAGGCTAGAGAGAGGGCGGGAAAATGACATAAAGAGGAATCAAGATAGATTATGTACCTGCACCAGGTCCATGAAATGATTGGAATCATCACGTGCTGCACACATATATTAATACAAATTTTTAAAACAACAAAATAAAGGAAAAGCAGTATCTACCCTCCATGGGTTAGTGTCTTGTGCTAGCACATTCTTTGCTGGGTCGGTAGATGGCGCTGCGTCTGAATCCGGTATGTGAGGAGGGAGAGCATTTCAGTGTTTTCTAAGAAAATGAAGGTTTTGAGAGCTGCGAGACAGCGTGGGTGGCGAGTGCAGAGGCCGGGAGACTGGATCTTAATTCCTGGCCCTTTTCCTGAATAAATTTATTTGAATAAATGGAGAGCAGCCACTTAACTTTTGTGTCCCTTGTTTTATTGACCTTGAAATTAAACAGAATACTCTGACTCTTCCTCTGTCCCTCACAAGGACACTGCGTTGAATCAGCCTTCAGAATCATTTCCGTCCTTTGAAGACATGCTCTTTATGAATTTGCTATGCTATTTATAGATGGGTGGCCAAAGTGGTCTGGGTTGTCCATCTGGGATGTGAAATAAACAAACACTGAAGCAACTGGCAATAAAGGTCTTCTGTGTTTTCTGGCCTTAAAATGTTGGTTTATTTTGGTTTTAAGTAGCTGTATTGTATCTTGGGGTGCAAAATAACTCCTGTTACTTGGAACTAAAATAACTTCTTCAATGTCATGAAACTTGACAATTACGGCACAAAGCCAATAAGGCCCTTGGCAGTATCCCGATTTAAATACCAGCTCTTCACTGCGAGTACAGACTCAGTCAGATACAATAATTTTCACTTCTGCCTGCTGTTAAACATGAGAAATTTTATTTTGGCATTTCACTCCAAAGCTGGCTCTTTGATAAATGTGAAATGAAATTGTAAGTAGGGATTATTACCGAGTGACTAAAGGGTATGGCAGGGCTGATCATGGCGATATCAAGGCCATTTAAATATAGAATTCTCTACCTGTACACACCTGCAGATGCGCGGCCTCATAGAGTCACAGCAGCGTCATGTTTGGGAGAAAGCGATCATGGCAAACTATAGTGGTTGACACATGGTGTCCACTGGAAAAGTCTGGAAGCTTAGGTGACTCAGCAGTTCTGCATCCTGTGATGCAGAGGACATGCCCTACAGTGGCTGTTTACGGTCCAGGATGTTTCAGTGGTTGATTCACTGGGTCAACTGGAGAAGTTTAGCAGTGTAACTAGGTGATTCAGTAGGGGTCAGGGGCCTCACTTTGTAAACATCTTCATCCTGTGCGAGAGGAGGGCACGGAGATGGTGTGGGTGGTGTAAAGAACTGCCCTTCAGGGTGGGTCAACTGCGTACAATAAAAGGGAAACGAGGACGGCATATTGCCGGCTCCTGGAGGAGCTCCGGTCTTCACCTTCAGCTTGTATGTCATTTGGTTTCTGCCACAAACTGTTCAGCTTCCACTTGGGCCTCTTCAGGCTTCTGAAGTGGACTCTTCAGCCTTGTGTGGCAGATCACAACCTCCTCACAAGGACTTGCACAGTCCTGCAGTGAGCTCCAATCCAGCGTCTACACCCTTCAGCCTCCAGTGTGCAGAGGCCCTCTGCACGTGTCCTCGTCCTACTCTGGCTGACCGTCTGAAGCCAAGCTTGTGATTTCTTACACATTTGTGTATCTTGTGTCATATCTATTGCTCTAGTAAGCCCTGACTGATAAAGTATCTCAAATAGCTTGTCGTTTAATATGCAGATCAATATTCGAGGTGAATTCCTGGAGTATGATTGTGTGGGAAATTCTTTCGAATACTAGTACCCACTATGAAAACAAAAATAAACCAGAGTCTTGGGAAATCTCTTCTGCAAAATACATAGATTTAAGGCAAATGAATTTTGTGGTATGCTATCTTCTTTGTAAGATATTATTGTTTGTAAGAGAGTTATTCACTCTCTCATAGAGAGTGAATAACTTGTAGGTTTGAATACCAGAAGGTTAATTTATTATGTAACATGCAAAAGCATGAAAATACGTTCAAGAAAATGTGACATTAATCTCCACCTTGAAAGAACTAATTGTGTTGTTTGGTTCCACATTTGACACTGTTCAGATATTCCCAGAATTCTAGACATGCCCGTGGTCTCTGTTTCAAAATATATTCTATTCAAAGTAAAAACATTAAGAAGCAGTGAATTATAGAAATATTATTTCCTAGTTTCAGGCATAAAAGTCAAAGCATTTTGCTTGCAGCTAATGGACAATCGCAACGATGCCCAAGTAGGCACCTTCATCAGCATACGACAGAAGGAAGGCCCTATGGTGATTCGGTAACTACAGGAAGATGAATTTAAAACACAGAGATTTTTAAGGTTGGAGTTTAATTAGAAACATGGATTTCTCAATTGGACAAGAACAAGTAAATTTTCAATGCTTTCTTTTCCTACTAAGTTACTTATTAAAAAAATAAATGATATTGAAAAAGCAAACATATATATATATATATATATGTATGTATGTATTTAAATGTAGATCTTAAAGTAACAAGGACTAAGATTCTAACATAGTCAAGGCACTGAACAATTCTCTATTAAGTTCAACTACAAATTGAAAGCAAGACAGTCATTTTTGTTGATGACCTTAAAAACTTACATGATCCATAAGAAAACATTGGAAGCATAGTTTCGCAATGTGGATTTAATATTAGATATATTTTGTTATATTGCACTTTTGAAATACTGGCTATTCATATGCAGTTTGTGACAATCCTTTCATGGGAAAATCAAAGTACTCCTGCCAGATTGCTACTTTTTAAACATAAATTACTGTTTTCAAGTAATTTTTAACTCGTTATAAGAGATGATAGTTCCGATAGGCCATAAATGTGTTTCTTGGCTACATAAAGACACAGAATAAAACATACGTCTATGCATATTACTTACATGTATCTGTAAAGTAAATCTAAATCAAAATGGTATAAACAAGTGCCTTAGGACACTTCCGGACAGCAAGGCCAATACAGGCCCTGGGAGAATAAACATTAATTTTCTGAAGAAAAGATGCCAAGCAATGGCATAGAGGGAAGACATGGCAGCACTGCCACAAGTGTGTGCGAGGTGGTCTTGTAGAGAAAAGGCTTTTGGGGTCATATGCCCCAAACCTCTTGGAATGCAGGATTAGAGATTAAAGCTCAGCCTACAAGGTCACAAATCCAAGTAGGATCAAAAACATGGGCTTAGGGAACGAATGCCCTGGCCCTCCTCCTCTCCATACTTTGATTTATGGCTTAGATTGGTGCTAAGGTCAGGCATGCCACAGAAGCTCCTGCTCTTCCCTGTCCTCTCTCCTTCCCTAAATGAATTCATGCACAGATGCCCTTCATTTGTCCTTTATCTTGCTTCCTGAATCTGTCCATAAAAAGCCACGGAGGCCACAGTTTGGGGCTGTCCTTATGAAACTCTCTCACACTGGGTGGGCTTAGTTAAGGGCAGTCCCTCTGGATCTCCTTGGAGATTGAATTGTATATTGATTCTAAGTAATCTCTCATCCTTTGTGCCATGCCACGGTTGCAAACTGTGACAGAAAGACCCAAGGCAGCAACTGGCCTCAGCAGTCATTGCAGCTAAATTCCCTCCATCTCATAAATAGTTTCCTGGATTGTCATGATCTTGTGAAACAGGTAAAGAATTGATAAAAATAGAGTGACTTTCTACAGAGTGATGAAAATCACAACAGGCGAAAAGAAAAAAAAAAAAAAAAGAAGATTTAAACACTTGAAAAATTGAAACTAGCTAGCAGAAAGGTGATGTTATCTATCAGTCTAGATTCTCTTTGCTCTAAATGATTCACAATCAAACTAAAATTGGATTATTAAAACAAAAAGTCTTAGTGGTCAGGGAGATAGCTCAGTGAAATAAGTGCTTGCCTGGCAAGCACCAGGTTCTGGGTTTGATCCCTGCTACCACCAAGAAACAAACAAACAACAACAATAAAGAAAAGTATTGGCTGACATGCACACATAGTTCACTTTCATTATAAACTGAAATTCCAGTGCCTTCCACCCTGAAAATGAAATATTTCAACCCTCACAATTGAACCTCTCGTGGACAGAAACACAGCACTATCATTTCTATCATTATGAGTTTGTGCTGCATTGCAAGATCCTGAACCAAAAAAATAAAGAAATAAAAGATTAAAAAATAATCTGATCATATATTTGTTCTTAACTCACAATTAAATATGAAATTCAAACTTTATAATTTCTAAGGGCTAATGTGAAAACTCAGTGGACTAAGCACCTCCTTTGGCAAGCACAAGGACCAGGATTCCATCCCTGGCACCACATGCTGCACCATGTTCCTCCTCCTCCTCTTCCTCCTCCTCCTCCTTGTCTCGGTCTCCATCTCCATCTCCTCCTCCTCCTCCTCCTTCATAGTTAGTGCAAGGTCTCACTATTCAGACTGGACTCATAGTGGTCCTCCTGTCTCAGCCTCCCTACCACTGGGATAACAGGCTTGGGCCACCAAGCCTGGCCTCGGTGGCTGGCTCAGAGCTCCCAGGGGCGGGCCCAGTGCAGCAGATGGTGCCAGGTATAGATCCTTGCACTGGTGTAAGCAGGCCCTTAGTCTGCCGACCTATCTGCCTGGTCCTGGGATCACTGTTTCTCTAAGGGTAAATTGTTCCAAGTGTAAAATCTTGAATTATTGTCCCAAGTTGCATCACACGCTCCAGGTCACAACTGCGATGTAGCAGTGCTAGAGCCAAGGGGCCTGGGGAGAAAGGGAGCAAGTGCTGACAAAGGAGGAGATGAGGGTAAGAGTGGCAGAGGCTGAACTTCAGGGACTGTGGGATGGTGTGACCACCGCTCATTACCCTCTGCAAAAACAAGGATTTCGACACATTTCAACTTTGTAATGCTGTATTTTGATGTGGCCACCAATTAACCAGCTTACACTTTTATGATAATGACATTGGATGACAGTGAAGATTGCATAAGAGATGAGGAAACTTAGAGAACATATCAACCGGGACACTGGGAATTAGGAAGGATGGAGCGACAAGATGTGGACCAGATCCTGCAGAGCAGGACAGAATACTCTGGGGCTAACCAAAGGAAGAGGCAAGCCAGTAACCCAGTGGGGAGAGACAGAGAGGAAAGAAGTTCACCCAGATATGAGGAGTTAGCTGGAATAGGACTTACAATGAGCAATACTCAACTGCAGTATAAGCTTAGTAAAACCATTACTTTTTGCTGCAGATCTTGAGACAGACAGAATTCCTAATAATTATGGAAACTTCATGGGGATGGTTTATTGCAGCATATTATTATATCTTAGGACCACTAGAGTAGTGTTCAAAAAATTTGAAAAAAAACCCACAAAGCCATAAAAACTCCTGTAGGTTATATATTACATGTACAGCAACAGCTCTGAGGAACAAAGAGGCAGAAAGGCTTGAGAACCACTGGAAGGGGGCTTGGGGCTATAAATTAGTTTATACTTCCTTAAATACTGGGTCCTTCCCTGAAGGGGAAAGGTTTCCACTCAGTGTCTCCCAAGGGCAGCTTGGATTTCCACCAGCACACAAGGCCTTCCTAGGAAGCATATTGCATGCCGAGACTCTGTTCCTGATCTTGGGACCCTGGACTTCTCTTGAGCTGGGCCAGGATGGAACGACTGAAGGACCAGTTCCTATTTCAGACTTCAGTATCACCCAATCCCAGAATGAGTGAAAAATGAGAACAAGATGGGGCAACTCAGTATTTGAGAAAGGAACAGAGAATTATTCCAACATCTGGTGCAGCAGTAAGACAGCGTGAAAAATAGTGTTGGCAACAGCCTTTGTTGAGAATGGTTCAAATACAGAGAATAGAGTAAATTCTGGCTCTCAAAGTGAGTTTCCGCATCCGCACCGGATGT
Source organism: Octomys mimax (assembly GCA_002564305.1). NCBI lineage: Eukaryota > Metazoa > Chordata > Mammalia > Rodentia > Octodontidae > Octomys > Octomys mimax. Next base: position 10,985 of record NDGM010556597.1, read on the forward strand.
TTGTGAGTATCTCAAAGACCCCATTCATTTTCTTTTGGCAGCAGCCTATGAAGAAGAAGAAAAAAAGTTTACAAAGGCTTTTTCAATTGCACCCATAAAAAGTTATTTTCAAAATAAATAGTAAAAGCGTGTTTATTGAATATCTCTCCTATTTTCAGAGATCTACAATTCAAACGGAAATGTTACAATTTTATACTTGTGAGGATACGTTAGGAGAATTTTAAAGCTCTGAAAGGCTTAATACTGTCAGTTTCCCAAGCACCAATTTATTCTAACGTGTTGAATCAGTTTACTACAATTAAAATACTGTGTTACTATTCATAATGAAGAATGACTTGATATATCCATTTTTAATATGACCATGGGTTTATAGATTTGCTTCTTATTGAGGAGAGTCTCTTACCAAGACATGTCTTCCGTCATTGGGATCTTTTAAAATCTCTCTCTCTCTCTCTCCTATTAGGTAGTGAATGCAAATATACAGATCTGAAAGACATAGCTGATAGTATCATACCAATGATGCAGTCACAAAAATCATTTATGCCTATAGAACAGTTAAGCCTAAAAGTATCAACTATTTTAAAAAATTCAGCATGTCATTATAGGATGAGTTTCCTGAGTGAATTATATTCAGAAAGTCAACAGTTAGCTAGCTGGATTTTTTTTTTTTTATGCAGCCATGTAACCAGTAAATTAAGAAGTTTGCATAACTAGTACTGCAATTAGTTCAGGAAGGAGGAAATTTGATACCAGGGCTTGTTATGTATAAATAAGCATCATATTAAAAATCCACATCACAGAGTTGCAACACAACTTGTAAACTATTGTCAGGAAAATCTCTGAAACATGACTCTGATAATGTTACCAAGAGCATTTAATAGAAAATTCTTGGTTGGAAGAGCACCTCTTTGGGAGAACTCTAAGCACATCTTTTTCAATCCAACACTAAAACAGCTAAGATGACTCAGAAAAAAAGTGGAGTAGTTGCAATGTTAGGATCAAGACTAATACAGTATTATCTGGTTTCATGAACTCAATTCACAGTTCTGGTCACAAACCAAACTGCATGAGAATTGAGTGAAATCTCAGCACAAGATCAGCATTAAGCCTCACCATTGAATTCTGTTTGGTTTTTATCAACTGGTTTGTGACCAGAACCGGTTTTGGTTCTGGTCAAAGTTTGTGAACCAAGGTACCATTGCAGTTAAGAAGATTGTGGCACTTTAAATGAGGTTTCTACTTATTCTGAAGTTAATGTAGTTGAACCAAGTAAACAAAACTGGTGGCTCACCATGCATTGCTTTACAAAGTAGATCAACCAACACTGACCTTGTGGGAGAAGGAAAGCAACTGTTCGTGAGCTCAGGGATTAGGGCTGGCAGTTAGCTCTCTGGGAGGCTGTCAGGAAGTGGAGGAGCTTGGTCACTGGGTACCAAGCTCTGCTTGCTCGGACGGAACCCTGGAGCTCCCGCGCTCTGCTCTGTCCTTGTGGAGACTCCCCGCGAGGGTGAATGCCACATGCGGCTAAAGCAACAACAGCAAAAACAGGCTCTGTGGCCTCACTCGCGCACGCTGGTTCCATGACCTCCGGCTTCTTTGTGGCTGCCCCACTGCACCTACAGAACAATAACAACAGGGAACACAGTGCATTGTGCAGATGTCCATAATTGAGTTCATTTAATCATTAAAGCAATTTATAAAGTACCCACTACTAGTATGGATTACTGGACTATATTGGAGTATTTTGCTGAATTCACGCACCTACAATATTTAAATAACAATGGAATACCCTTCTCTGACAAA
>NDGM010556638.1:0-19908 GCA_002564305.1 Octomys mimax
TTTCACCTTGTTTTTAGGAATAGTGAAATGTTCATTGTTTATCAACCATGGAAATATAACAGCTGAACGATTCCTAGACAATGTCATGATACTTACTAATTTTTCCTATTTAATTAAATCTGAAACAAGGACTAAATTCCATAGACATACATTTATAGATTTTACTATAAATTTTATTTCTAGATCCCATGGAAAATTAGAGATCTGTAGAGTTTTTAAAAAAGACATACATAATGGAAAGTCTATTCCTACAGGACTTCAGAATAAAGATATTTATCACTGTGAAAATAAAACTAGTTTCTACTAATACTTAATTGATTAGGGCAAAAAATAGGTTATTGAAACCCTCTGGCTATTATCAAACTATTACTCTAAGACTGTGTCAGCCGCACATTTCAAAGGAGACCTATCTGCTAAACAAAGATGAGGGATGCGAACGTGACACACAGCAGTTTCCGGAAGTGATGGTCCCTAGCTGGGTGCACCCTTCTCAGGAAATAAAGCCATCCAAGGCAGTCGAGGGGCTGATGGCGCCATGGAAGCGACGCAGCACGGAGGCAGCCAGCGCCGACAGCAACCACTCGATGCGGCGCACAGCCGCTCTGGAAAGCCCACAGAACCTGGATGAGCAAACCCACAAGGTGGCGAGGCGGGGAGCAGGTGCAATGGGCTGTGCCCGGCAAATGACGTGGAGCAATACGCGACCTTTATGAGACCGGGCGTGTCAGTGCTAACTGCTGTCAGCCACCCTCAGCATACGTGACCTCCAAACCTGGAAGGCACCAGCTGATGTTCAGAGTAGCAGCAACATGAAGTTAAAATAGCCCGCTGGAAATATTTCCCAAGAGATACTCATAGAAAAGAAGAGAGAGGAAAAGGCAGTGCAGAATCCACGACGACGCTTGCTCATGCTTCGCGATTACTTCACACCCAGCACATGAAGTGGTAATGATAACTGGATCTGTGCACCCAGAGTTCAGAAAACATTTCAACTGTTTATGAGCCAAACAAAGTAAAGCACACAAACCTGGCACACTACATGTTGTGGCAAAGTGACACATGCTGTTCAGGGAGAGTCAGGACTGTGACTCTCTTAATAGTTAAAAAAAAAAAACAAACGAAAAAAGTAGAACTTGAGCAGGAAAGCATTTGCAGGCCTCCCTAAAGCTTCAGAGAGCTTTGAGCACAGACTTTACTTATCTGATATTTCTGTGAGGCTCCCCTTTTTCTGTAAAAGAAATGCAATTTGTAATGACAATGCCAGATGGGACAGTCTCCAAATCCTGCTTGCAAGTTTGTGTTCAGAAATTAATTCCTCAGCACAAAGAAGATATAGACGAATTACTGAAAGGTAGCCTTCGCAAGGACTGGCAGGCGGCACCTCAAGTGCGTCTCAACACACGGCCGTACATCACTTCGGCACGCCACTGACTCTCAGCAGGAGGCGGTTTCTTTCCAAATTATAAGATGAGGAAACAAGCACGCAGGCCAGGTGCAGCATGGAGCCTTCAACTTCTACCAAGGAAAAGCACACCAGAGGAGGAGAACGGTGTCGATGCACACGTCCAGCCTACAGCACATTTCTTTCCAGGTATCTTTCAAAGGTGTTAACTGCTCTGCTACAGCTCAAATCCCAATGGCCTTAGCTAGCAAATACAGAAGCGAAGCAATCTGCCTAGTGACGGCTCTCTGCTTATCCAGTGTGCCACCTTAGGACACATCCCGAGTGCCAAGACGGGCTAGGCTGCGCACATCTCTGCAGACAGGAAACCTTGGAAACCTCTCACCTGTGGCAGTATAAGAAATGACACATCACCCACGTGTCACCTTCCTCTTTAATCCGTTTCCTGATGCACTAGACTAGCTGAGTGTATATATACCTGAGAAACATTAGTGTTAAAATATTGCCCTTTACAACGACTGGGAGATGGGGCGAAAGTGCGGAAAGCAAGTTTTTCCCTCTAATTATTAGCATCACAGTTTTTAAAGCTCCTGGCGTCATCACTCGAAAATTCCAGTGAGGCCAAATCCTGCTCCAATGAAACCTAAGCCAAATCCTCCACACTGATGATAGCTTACCTGGTTCACAGGCTCAAAACCCTAGTGTCCAATGAAAGTCATTAAAAGTTCTCTAGAAAGAAATATGTACATTTGCTAAAGGGTATGTCTACAATTATTCCAGTTAGCTTGGTCTAGATGCTTTGCCTATGGCTGTTATTTGGTTCAATGACAGAGTAAGGCGACACTTTTAACAATTTGCAATTAAATTGTTCACACACACACACACACACACACGCGCACACGCGCGCGCAGGCAGGCACAGTCAGGCAGATGACCCAAAAATTACAAAACAAAAGAATAAAAGGGCTTTGGTGGGAGGGGGAGCTTCTAAATAAATAAACATCTTTACAGATAGAACACTCAGATTGCAGGAATATCACTGAGGTCTCTGAGAAGGCCGTGCAGAGGTTTGCATGCTAGCAGGTAACTTTTTGGAGGCTTTCTCAGCAGACTGCCTGCCACTGGGAGATGCAGGAACTGCAGAATCTAGCTGGGAAGACTTGGATTTTCGGGCAGACAGCAGGGAATGTTTAGCAGAGGCAGGGTCCTTGCAGACAGGCTCCTTTCCAGCTGGGTTGGCACTCGGCTGCTGGGAGCCTGGAGGCTGGAAGCCTTTCTCGGCCTTGTCATCCACCACGTTCTTACCAACTGACTTGACAGAGCTTCCACTGGCCTTTTTAGAGAGTAAGGATGTCTTGCCAAGGTCAGTCGACCGCCGGGTTTCCTTCTGTCTCAAGGCAGACTTGAAGAAAGACAGCCCCTTGTCCTCAGACTTGCTATCCCTCTTCAGCCCGGACCGCACACCGGTGCTGGGGGAGCGCAGGCTGGCCATGGAGGAGCTCCGCACGTGCTTGCCGTCACCCCTGCCCTCCCCCACTCGGGCCTGGCTCACCCGAGGGGAGCTGGGTTTAGAGGTGGATGTGAGGCTGGCTCTATCAGAACCCAGGCTCTGTCTGGAGCCCTCTCTACTCAAGGTCCGATCTGAAGTCCTGCTCTTCCCAGGAGGGAAGGGGCCCCTGGTGGCAGGGCCCGAGGCTTTTTTGGCAGACGTAGAAGAAGTAGTGTGAGTGAGGACAGAAGCTGACTTCTGCTTCTGTGGTGAAGGAGATGACACTGAGTCCTGGGACTTGGGGGACACCTCCTTCCTGGGCTGGCCAGGGGCAGGGGATGAATGCCTGCCACTGGCCCTGGAAGAGGAATCTGCTTTGTTTCGAGAGCGGGAATGCTTTAGAGAGACTTTCATGGGAACAGGAGAAGAAGGGGACGTACTTGAAAGAGATGAGTCCTGGCTGGCCAAGGTTGGTCTCCCCTTCCGCAAGCTTTTGTCTGGCTCAGAAGCGCCTTTGGAACTGGGAGATCGCTTGGCTGTGCTCTCTGGCTTCTTTGTGAGTGAGCCTGCGTGGCTCGGGGGCTTCACCTCTTTGACTGGAGAGCTGTCCACAGAGTCACTCTGATCCACGTAAGCAATCTGATTATTGTTATCAAATGGATCAGAGACCGGAGGTAAGTGATCCCCTTGTGCTACGTTTTTGTTCTGTGTATCCACAACACTGGAGTTCAATCTGCGGCTGTCGGACTCATCTCTGAGCACACCTTCCATGACAGCCAACGGGGCCCGGCCCACAGCCCTGCGCTCACGTCGACTGTGAGTACTGCTTGGTTCCTGGTAGCTACTAGAAAGATTCCTCAAACTTCCAAAGCAGGAGATGGAGACCTTGTCATCTACTGCTTCCCCAATCTTCTCCAAGGTGGAGGCGGAGCTGTGAAGGGGAGAGTCCCCTGGGAATCGGGAAGGAGAACTGGAACGCAACTGCAGCTTAGCAGACAGGGACCAAGACGGTCTCATGCAATTTTCATTGATGGCCAAAGGGCTGGTGACAGAGGATCGAGACGACAGGCTCTGACGCTGGACGCTTCTCACAAATGGTCGAGTTGAAAAGCCTCCTGAACGCAGCAAAGAGAATTCTGTTAAGCTAAGCCAATGAAAACATCCCAGTAACATCTGAAGATACTGAACATAAAGCAAAGGCAAGGCTCACAGAATGCTAAGAACATGGCCTTCAAAGCCAGCCTGTCTGGAGGTAAGGTCAGTCTGTGACTTCAGCCTTTCAGAGCCCAGTCCCCATATCTCTGAAGAGGCCATCCTAGGCCTCCTGGTCCTATAGCAGAGGTCAGCACACTTTCTGTGAGAAGGCCAGAGAGCAGATGTGTCAGGTTTGCAGGCAAGCCACCAACTGTCACAAAGCCACAAAAGCAGCCCCAGGTGACAAGAACAGGTGTTTGTGTGCGCCAGAAACTTTCCTAGCAGAGAAGGGGTGTGGGCCACATCTGGCCCTGGACTGCAGCTTACCAACCACTGGTGCAGTGTGATAATTAAACAAGATCTTACAAGTCCTGTGCCCAGCAGGGGGCCTGGCACTCCTCCTCCACAGATGCTCCCTGAATGCCAAGTGCTAGCTCAGCTCCTTCACGGTCCTGAATGGCACCTGGGCCTTACAGAAGGAAGTGCGTGCCAGGACACACCAGTCACTGCAGGCAGAGCTAGTGTCAGAACCCATCACCCTGTGGCCTCCTTGGTGCTACATGTAAAGTAGTTCATAACAGGCAACTATCGAAGTGTGTCACTGGGAGTAACTACAGACTTGGATGCAGTTAGACCTACCCTGAGTGACCTACAATTGCCAGGGAGATACCCCTCACTAGAACAATATAGGATACTTGTATTTGCAGCAGTTTAAAACTTCCAAAAAAAATTCTCAGGTGAACACTGCGCACTTGGTACCCCAGCGGAGGCCTTTGGGAAACTCCGTCTCTATAAACCCCTAAGAGCCAGGCTCTGTCCTGTGGGTACCATCCCACACCATTCAACAATGTGATGCTTGGGAGGATACTGATTTCACCAACTGTAGTGTGTGAAAACAGACTGAGGCAAGTCAAACCTAAGCTCACTGCTGACAGTGAGTGCCAAGTTTACAGGCTGTGCTAAAGACAGCCCCTGCCTAAACACGCAAAGGTTCACGATTTGGCTTAAGTTAAAATGTTAGAAGCTGCAGAAGGCCAGCGATTAGATCCTCATAATCTTATGCTGTAAATAAAGCAACAAGCCAGAGAGAGGGCAGAGCCAGAGTTTTAGCCTCACTTCATTTTCTGACATTATCCAGCACAAGCAGCAGACCTAGTGATCCAACCACTGGCCTCAGTGCAACTCCATGGAGGAAGAGCTGCCATCCTCCTCACTGAAGCTGGGCTCCCTCTCGCTCCCTGCAGCTCTCGGCACTAGCTGCCTGCTCCTGCCCACACTGCCCACACCACCAGGGGTCCCTGTGCGTTCTAAGGTCCATTCTGCCACTACTCGAGCAGCAAGGGGAGGTCTTTCTTTAAAAAGCCCAGAGTTCAATTTTTATTCAATTTTGGCAGGTTTTCTACTATAACTATGTTCAGAATCAGAAGCCTGAAGCTGGCACCATCATGGACACAGGCAGCCCTGGGCAGGGTACAGCTTCGCTAAGCCTTTGGAGCCATTCAGAGGGTTTTAAAAAGCACTCTGGACAAAAAATGTGAACTTTGGGGTTGGGCAGATAGCTTGGAGGTCTAAGTGCCGACCTGGCAAGCACAAGGACGCAGGTTTGATCTGTGTCACTGCAGGCCGTCCCAGCCCCAGACCCGGATGTGCTACAGTGACCACTGAGAATGGGAATGATGGTGAACGCCTGTAATCCCAGGCTGAGGAGGCTGAGACAAGAGGATAACTTACTATGAGAACCTAAACCACATAAATAAATAAATGATAAAAAAAATTAAATGTATGCATTATAATACAGAGTTAAAGCTCAAGTCTCTGCATACTAGTTTATCAGAGCGGAAACAAAGAGCAGTAACAAGTCCTGGACCGCAGGGGAAAGTCGGCAACCCTGTTTATGCTCACCCACAGCTACGTGGCCCCCCTTGCTGTGTGCTGTGTCCCCTTTCAGTCCCCCACAACCCCCAGTGACTCTGCCCACGAGCCTGCGGGGCCCTGTGCCCTGCCCATCAGTTGCCATGGGGGTCCGCTGCCAGAGCCACACCCACCATCATCTTCACTTCTCTCCCCGGTCATCTCCACAGACTCCGAGAGTGAGGCCAGCGAGGTGCGTCTGGAAGAGGCCGCGGAGGTCACGCTAGCTTGCTTGCTCCCCGGGAGCCGACTCACCCAGTGCTCACACAGGGACGAACTTGTGGAGCCTGCAGAAAAGGAGGTGGCACTGTGTCAGCCAGGGTCCCACGGGCACACTGCCGCACAGACCCTTGAAAGCTGTTGCAGCCGAGCTGGGGGTGCCGAGCTGGGGGTACCAATATCCTTGCCCAAGGCTGACATACACTCCCAGCGCCAAGCACAAGATGAGGACACGGAAGGCCGTGTCCACACGAGATTTACTACACGAGGGGTAATAAATGCAGGGACAGGGAGAAGCACCTCAGAACGCCATGTCTGCATCTCAGGAGTCTGCAAAACAACAGACTGCAGGCAGTCACTCAGCATCCACCTCTCCTGCAAACACTGCCAGCTCCAGGCCAGGTGGGCCATGCCCTGTGCATTCGCACCCGGGTCTATAGCTTGGCAAGAACAAGCAATGGTGTGCTGCATTTCTTCTCAGCTGCGCCGCCCAATGGAATTCAGGAGAAGGGGACAGGACGGTGCTAGAAACAGAACAAAGGCCTGCCAAGCTCGCGTGTGGTTAAGCCCGCTACCACTGAGCTGCACCACTCACCCTTTATGGAAGTGTGTGACCTTTCATGATACTAATAACACGCACACATACACAGCTAAGTGTCAATCTGTGTTGGGGGACGCCCTCAAATACGAATTAGGGCAACAGAAAACGCTCTCAAAACTGACGAGTCTCAAGCAGTACTGTCTCAAGTACACCACGACAGCACGTCGTTTCTGAGCACAACTCTGAGAAGCAGAGCAGGAAGCCGCCACCTTCTCAGCAGCACACACTGGTGGGGTCTGGCACCAGCAGGCGGGCCTGTCACTGAGGAGTGCTTCCTTCAGCTGCTTGAGCCTTAGCCTTCACAGGCTCGGGAAGTGGGAGTGTCACCGTTCTCTGGCCTATGCTGCTGACATTCTCCCACGTGACAGTCCTTTGCCATGTTCCCTTACAGTCAAACTCAGAACCAGGAGCCACGCCCCTTGTTTCACTGCTGTGTTTATTAATATGACAGGCTAGATACCATGAGACTGCACACAGCCATCTAATATTACAACCCTCAACCCCCCAACAAAACAGGTCAACTTTTGAATTGGAAAAAGACTACTTATAATGGTTTCCCCTCTTACAAAATGTTTTCCACACACTGTTACCTAATCAGTGCATGCCATGAGCCCACAAGGCAGGTGTTCCGATCACACATTAGCAAGGACGACACGTGGCTTAGACAGTAACTGCAGCGGAGGCTTCGGAGCAGCGGGCCAGGCTGAGACCCCACTCACTAGGGTGCTCGTCCCGCAGGGAACACAGCTCTGGGCCTGTCCCTGCCAGGCCCCTGCCAGCCACCAGCCCCTTGCAGCTCACCCTCACATCCGTGGCTACAAGCACACATGAGAATTAATCTAATCAAACTGACAGTCATGAAGCCTTCTGAGATCCCTGGCCTGTGAAGTACAACCTCCTGCTCTGGAAAAAGCAGACCAAGAGCAGGGGGCCATCTCACCTGCCACCGAGCTGTTGGCTGACCACGACGGGATGGCCGTCCGCCTCTGGTAGAAGAGGATGTAGGCTGTCTGTGTGCATACTTCATCCTCTGACAGCTGCTGCACATCGCTGTCATCAAAGCAATACCACAGGCCGTCCACGGAGTTCTTACAGTAAGCTGCCAAGAGGAGCCCACGGTTAGTGCCTGGGGAGCCACACCACCTTTCCCCTTCACCCACCGCCACCATCTCTTGGGCTAACAGAATTAATTCTAGAAGTATAAGCCGGCACATAATAACACAGAGCATAAAAAAGTCCCAATTCCATATCACCCTTGGGCAAACCATTTTGAGAAATTCCAAATTATTCCACATGGACACATTTCTAGTTCAAAGCCCTGGGTCTGCACCACGCCCATTCTGCCCTGTAGGGCATTTGGCAGTGAAGGAGACATGTGAACGGACACACACGGAGGGCAGCACATCTCCAGCATCTCGCTGGTGGGGGCAGGGATTTGCTACGTGTTTTACACTGCGCAGAATGGCACAGAATTAGTCAAAATCTCCACAGTGCCAAAGAGAAAAACCTCAACTAGGCATTTAACATCCTAGTGTTTAATACTAAAGACACAAATTAATACAGATAGAAATAATATTAATAATCAGCATCTAACCTCCTTTTAACGTGTCATATGCCATTTTGGTTCTAAGATTTGTTTTCTTATTATTCTCAATTTACACAGTCCAAAGACACCCCCTACAGGCCGTGGGCACACAGCTGGTGAGGGGCAGCGCCCAGCTCGCGGCCAGCCTTTGACCCTGAGCTTGCACTGAAGCCCCTGCTCAGCCCTCTTCTCTCAGCAGGTAACTCACACAATGCAAATCAAGAACATACACGCTAATGCACGCAGAGAGCTTTCTTTCCAGTTCAAACTCTAAGCCTGATAGAGAAATAGAGCGTTCAAGTACCAACAAAAGCTTAAAGAGTTTGGGGCTAGAGGCGTGGACTCGGCACACAGAGGCCCTGGGTTTAACCTCCGACACAGCTTCCCCACCAATGCAAGTTTAAGAGTTCATGGAGCCAAGTCGCCCTGTAGGGATTCACAAGTGAGTCTTACACGCTTGATCCAAAGAGGAACATTATCATCAGGTTTTCTAAATATATCCATTTACTGGAGTGAGATCAACTGTGTGAGAATACCTAGCTGAATGCCAGGCGATACAGAATTAGTGCGGCCCCATGTAGGAGAGCCTGAAAGGGGCCAGAAGGGAATCCCTCCCCTAACCACACCACTTCAGCAAGCAGACAACCAGAAGAGGTGAACAGGCCCCAGACAAGCAGGGGTCACCAGACCTGACGGGGCCCAAGAGGGAGCAGGGAGAGAGCCCATGAGCACGGGCAGAATGCAGCCTGCAGCTAAGCACCCACCAGAAGCAGAGCTGGGGAGAAGTGGAGACACACACCGCGCACAGAGCTAAGCGCTGCTCGGCCACGGTCAGGTCAGGGTAGAGGCGTACACGACCCGACTGAGAGGTAGCTCCTATTCCGGAGTGGCGAGCAGGAGCACAACCATAGGGGGACAGGCCCAGGACAAGGAGCACCCTTGCCCAGCTCTGGCTGCAGTCTGCTTCCTTAAGGACGGTCTGTTCTAGACGCGGATGGAAACTAAGGCAGCACAGTACTAAATAATCTATTTATTAAAAAGAAACCCTACTCGCTTCCTCCCCGCACTATCTTCTGACGTGTTTTCTAGGCCAGTGCCACTTGGACTGTGGATCGGAGGCTGGCATTTGTCTACAAGAGCGGCACCAAAACCAGAGATAAGCACTCAAAAGCTTTTACCTGATACTGCTCTAAGGCTGTTACTGTGTTTGTACAAAAGGACTGGTTCATAAAGGGTTAGAAAACCGAGTAGAAGAAAGTCTTCATCACAGTTTGACAAGCACTGTTCTAAAATCCTTGCACAAGTCAGCCATACCATGTAACTACAGCTAGAACTACTGCAGAACAACACATCAGAACAGACGTTCGAGATGAAAAGTGAAAAACAGCATTTTTCATTCACCAATGCTGAGGGCATCGCAGGTGTTCTCTAGACATTTTATACGCCAGCGCACTCGAGCTCAGTGCACTAAAGTGCCTACTTCAGCAGAGCACAGCGTCTGGGTCCGATCCCCACCTGCCATGCAGGCTGCGCCTGTGGGGCACGCTGAGAGGGCAACTGAGACTGGGCGTGGTGGCGCATGCCTGTAATCTCAGCTCTTTGGAGGCTGAACACAGGAGGGTCACTACGAGTCTGATCCACGTAGTGAGACCCTGAACATCCTGCAGTCCCTGCCCTAAATACAGGGGGGAAGAAAACCATGTCCTACACCAGATAACCAGAAGTGTGGCCTAAGTACAGGAAAGGAACATACCAAGACACTATCTGAGTCGCTCCTTGGGGAGGGACGAGAGGCAGCCATGCTCACCTCCTGCTCACCAAAATGGCAGGCACCCACGCTAGTTGCCGAGCCCGCAGAGCCGGCGCCACGGCTGGCTGCCCTTGAGGCTTGTGGGCTTTTCCCCAGACTGTCCTCAGTGAAGAGCAAGAGGATATGCTCCGTCCTAGCGCTGGCCTGCTCTTCCCCAAGAGTTCTTGCTCTACAGCACACCAGAAGCCAGTCCACATCTTCCTGAGGAGCTACTATAAGCAGAAAGTGGCACCTTTAACAAAGCCTACTCTGGATGAATACTGGTCACAAATGCTGGCAACAGACACAGATAATCAATGAAATTAAATTATTTTAAGACTTTTTCCATTCCAAGAGACTATGAGCATACCAATTCCATGACTATCTAAAAACATAAATATTACTACTAGTAATGACACAAAAGCAAAAATCCAAACAGCAGAAATTTTATAGAAGTATCCCCACAAAATATAGACATGAAACACACAAGGCACCAAATACAATGCCATAATTCAAATGGGCTTAAGCCAGAGTACAAAGTAAGATGCATCTGGGTATAATGGATGTGTAGTCTTCTGTGAAGCTGGGGCAGCTCTGGAACCGCACTATCTTCTGTTTCTCCTTGTAAGCGCTCTCTGGGACAAGAACAGGCAGTCCAGGCTGCTCCCCTGTGGCACACGGGAAAGCTGGGGTCATTTCTCTTACAAACAAGTGCTGCCAGCATCACCTAAATATTCAGAGATTGAGCCAAATGGATTTTTAAGTGTAAGACAGGCGTCTAGTCATCTTCCTGACCTGTCCTGGGAGGGCAGAGAGAATACGCTGAAAGAGCATCAGCAGGGGCTGGGAAGGTGGAAGACCCCTCTCCCTGGGTGACCGGCGGGCAGGGGTGTCCCTGGGTCCCATGGCTAGTTACCTCCCCTTACCTTTGTAAATACATGGTCAGTACTAATGTGCTAGGTCTTGTTATAGAAACCACAGACTTGACAAAAAAATAAAATTCCTGAGAAGTACTCTGGGAAATACACTGAGTATAAAGGGTGCAGAAATCAGTCCTGCTCGCCCACATGGATAAACCCAAGTAACAGGATCACCCTCACGTCAACCCTCCTGTGAAGAGACATCCAGGCAAGAAGCCCTCAAGGATGCCTGGCCTTCAAGTGGCTTATGTACGCCCTTAACCCAACAATTTCATTTCCAAGACTCTCAAGGAAATGCAGAACTAAAATTTGGAAAAACTGAGTGTGCACGAAGATGGTCATTAGTGTCAGAGGGACAGGTCTGAAATGTGTGGTGTCAGGCAATCTCATCATCTGAACATCCCAGAGCACAGTGACACACACCAGGACAGCTGTAACAGCACCAGGCAGCACTTTCTTATAGGGCCACCATGGGACAGGCTGTTCCTCTGTGACACTCCTGCCTCTGCCCACTGCTCAGACTTCCACCACAGAACCTAGCGCACACTGCTGCAAGTTTACTTGTCTCCCACTAAGTGAGCACAGTCCTGAAGAGAGGTTAAGACCCATCCATCTCTGGGGCTGGGGAGACAGCGCAGGAGAATAAGCGCTTGCCTGGCAAGTGCAAGGGCCTGAGTTCCACCAAAAAAAAAAAAAAGACCTATTTATCTCTAATGTGACAGAGGTCATTGCAAGCCAAATGCAAGGTGCTTAAATGCCCCCTGAATAACCACAGCAGTAAAGTAACAGCAACAATTCCCAGAAAACACTGGAAGTATATAGGCAAAGTCTTACTGAGATATAATGCAAAATTACTCAGCCTTAAAAAAGAAAATTTTGATACACACTACACGGATGGACTTCAAAGACACTATCCTAAATGAAATACACTAGTCACGAAAACACCGTGTGTTCCACTCATAGGAGGCTGCTACTCCGATCCATACAGACAAAGAGCATGGTGGCTGTCAGGGGCTACAAAGAATGGAAGCTCTCCTTCAGCAGTACACAGTGGTGGTGAGCCCGTGGCACATGCGCCGTGGCAGGCTGCTTGCACCACTGAAAGCGCTAAAAGGCTTGCCTGGGACAGAGCTCCAGTTTGAACAGAAGAAAACAGCTCTGAGATGTGCAACGATGACGGCTGTGGACTAACAGGAGTGCACTAGTGCCGCTGAGCTGTACGCCCAACATGGCCACCACGGCCATTCTCTCCTGTGTACGTTATCACAACTGTTTCGAATCTCAGCAACGGTATCCCCGAGTGCTGAGCCACCTTTCTCTAGTCTCTACATTTTATATGACAAGCAGAGTTGCTTCTGTAAATGAAAAAGTAAGTTTATTCTTAGAACAAAAAGAATAAAGACATTATTAAAAGTGGCTGAGAGCTATCTATTCTCAGTAAGGTAGCAGCTAGAATATCAACGAACAAAGCAAAACCCTAGACGTGGAGTGCAAACGGGGTAAACAGTGAGTCCCCAGTTGACTGGACAGCACTAACCACATGTACACTATGATAACTACTAAGTGACCCAACTCGGGACGAAGAGGAAGGCTTGTGACACAGTCGCTCTTGGATAGAGACCTCGAGGACAAGCTGCCCTCACAGCGGCACAGCGGCAGGGACAGGGAGGTCCTGAGGCCAAGCGACCCTATCCAAGCCAGCCCGCCTGTAGGATGCCAGCACAGACACGTGGCGCGCACGCTGCAGACCTGTGTAGTGCCCCCCTTGCATGGTGCCATGGTGATTGCACACAGCATACAGGTCATAGATGTAGTCCTCAGGGTCTCTCCCGAGTCCGTAGGGCCGTCTCCATGGGGACCAGTGGGATGGCAAGCTCCAGCTGCTCTGGCTTCTCTTAACCACATGAGGGGTCATGTCCAGGCCGGTCAAGGGGAACTTGACCATGTTCTGAAGTTTCATGCGCTTGTCTCCTTCCTGTCACCAGGAGAAAAACAAGTTCTGATGATATCTTAATGCAAACAGATGGCGGATCAGCTCAGTGTAAAACGTGACGCTCTCTGCTACAGCGGTCTGAGCTGCCCCGCTAACATTTCCCAAGACACAGACCAAGAGTTCTAACTGTCGCAACCAGTGATGGCAGACCTTTTAGCATGTCCAGTGACACAAGTGGCCCGCTGCAGCAAGCGTGCTACAGGTTCACCACCACTGGTCTAGTGGAACAGGCTTTAACACAACTATAAAGGCGCCAGTAAGAACCTACATACAGAGTGTAAACGAAGCTCTCTGAGTGCGCATTTCCTTACCTGGTAAGAACTTTCAGGCATCTAACTTAACGCTCCATCAGAGAGGCGGGAGCACTGGTGGAGTGGTCACTACATGAAGGACACATCTCCCCGTGGCTGCCCCAGAGGAGTGCTCCGGGAACGGTGACCGTCTCCTCCCTCCTCCAACAAAGACATCACAAAGTCACACTGACTGAGCTTAACACACTCATTTAACTGGCAATCTTGAGTAATGTGTGTTTCCTTTTAAGTGCACAAGAAAATCCTTTGAAATCCAACCATTAAGCTGATCGGGCACTTACTACACGTCTTGAGTCAGCAGAAGCTTTACAAAGTGAGCCAGACACAGATGACAGCCCAGGACCTACGGCTCCATTAAGGGCAGAGAAACATCATGACAGACATAGAAAGGGCTCTAACTGCTCAGGAAGGCTAGGCTGGAGACCTTATTCTGTGGTGAAGGGGGAGGCACCGAGGCATTGACAGAAGAGGTAAGCACATCGATTTAAAAGACAGTGCAATTGCGACCAGCTAGAAAAAAAACAAGTCTCAAGTGGCAGGGAACTGCAGGAATGAACAGAAAGACTCAATGGAGCCACAGCCAAGCTGCAAGGGTGTGCCAGGACAAGAAGGATACGGAAGAGGAGTCAAACACGTGGCTCACGTCTGGGTTCCTGTAAGGGAAGGGCATGCCTTCAGAAGACGCCAAGAGCAAAGGAGACCCATCCACGTGGAAGGAGACAGCAGGCTGCACCCAGCCCTCAGCCAGCTTCCCCTCGCAGAGCTGAGGGGAAAGTATGCGGAAAACTATACACAGATGCATTGATCCCTGGGGCCCGCGCATTGCCTGCCACTTCTGCCTCCAGAGCTCCTGCGCCTGTCCCAAGCTGATTCACATCTCTCCACCCCGAGCAGCAGTAGCCTCCTCAGATGCCTGCCTGGCCTCTCCAGCTCTCCCTGGCTTCATTCTCAGTCTCGCATCAGTTCTGGCAGGAGCCAGAGTGACCCTTCCAAAAACAGCCCAGCTCCAGCAGCGTCCTGCCCTCAGGGCACCCAGCTTGTCCGTCCCTGCTTTCAGTTCTGCAGGTGCTGTACTTCTCCAGACCCAGGCCCTGCAGACGCTGCTGCGGTGCCACTGCGAGCGAGCATCCAGGCTCCCACCTACCTGGAGAACGCCTGGTCCTTTCTCCCAGACATTCTCAAAGCCAAGCCTACAGATGCTACCCACCTCTGTTTGCCTCTAGCAAGGCTGGCTAAGAGAACCATGATCCCAGGGAATAGACAGGCTTTTTGAAAAACTGATACACGCTGAAGAAGCACGTCTTCTCTGTATATATGACGCATCTCCTCAACGACTCGACGGCTCCCCAGAGCAGGATGCCAGTCGTTGTTACACTAGGCAGAAATAGAACCCTGTCTCCCCCACAAAGTATCTCCACTTTTTTCTTAATGCCAAAGTAAACATACCAAACTTCAGACAAAGCACTTACTAGTCTAACGTAAGCCCTCAAGACAGGAAGATAGCTGCAATATAACTCAAATGCTTAGGACTTAAAGGGCCACAGAATGCTCAAATTTTGCTTCAGGAAAGAAAAGCCACAACCCCAACTATGGGCAAGTGTGTGTCAAACAGGGATACCAAAGAGCCCACACGCTCCCAGGAGTGGGCACAGAAAACTCGCTGGACAGGGGCTTCCTCACCTGGCGAAATCTCTTGAGATGTATGATGAGCACATCCGGCAGCGTCCACAGGCTTAACGTAATGCTCCCCTGCTGCAGCTGCTTACAGTGTGGGCACCGCCAGGCGTCGTCTGGGGCGAGCTGGAAACAAGGAGCACGACTTCTGTTATGCACTGCTTCATGCAAGACCTGGGGAGACAGATGGACTAACTCCTCGTCCAGGTCAGGGGGCAACGCAGAACCTCCCTGGAAACCACCCCAGGAAAACCAAAGGAACACCAAGCACAATCACAAGCAGCACTGAAGAGTCTGCACCTGATGTGTGCTCACCAGATTATCCTTCAGAGAGGAACAACTGAACTGGAAATACTACAGAGGCTGTTAGGCGTCACAGAAGCAGCCTGCATCAGCACACTCCCAACTCAACCCAACAGAGACCTTCCCTCTGCTGTTATCTGTCCATCCTATCTCAGAAAATACTCTAAGGCTGCCCACCAAAGGCAGGACACAGAATCATGCCAAATTCCAACTCCCCTCTCTTGCTCCATTTCAAACAAGTAACTCTCCCTGCTCTTTCTGTGCCTGCCTCCTCGTCTCACACCCACTCACACCACCCCCACGCCAAGTCCTCACTCATCCTCTCGCCTGGACTTCATCAGTTCTGTCTTCTCCTCCGAGCCCTGAACTTTCCCAACAACACTCCCCTCCTGCTACAGCAAAGCCTTTCTAAACATCAACCTAAGGCCCTGAAATCCACTTATGTCACCTCAGCAGGGACAAGTTGAGGATGAGGATGTACTGAGGTGCTAACACATGAAAAATTTATTCTGTCTTCAGAAGATACACCAGACCTGGCATCATCAATACAATGAGGTAAAGGAAGCCATGGGAATGCAGGACAATTCCCGCTGAAGTGGGAAGGAGCCGGGGACAGATTGTGGGATGTCTTTTTAAGGGAAATTCCAAAACTCAGAGCCACCAGAGTCTCCACATGGAGTCATAAAAGCAGGAGAGTTATAAGACTTGCATGCGCAAGGAAAAAAGAGCAGTAATGAGGTCACTGGCACTGCATCCACTGCAGAGATCAAATGCAGCCTGAGGAGAGGCCACCAAGAATTGCAGCGACCAGTTTAACAATGCAAACCAGAGATGACAAGAGGCTGATCATGGGGCTGAGGGAGTGGGCAGAACCAAAGAGGAGAGAGACTGGATCTAAAGCGAAAGAAAAGCAAAACTAAGAGAACTTTGTTTTCATGACAAGGGGACTAGTCCTGTTTGCAAGGAAGGTGGGGAGAGAGAGAAGTTTGGGTAGACGGGTAAATCAGGAGGACTGAAGCCAAGCTGCCCCCTGGTATGCCCGTATCCCCGCGCAATGTATAAACTCCCTGTACACAACCACCCAGTCCAACGTTCGTGCTGTACAGAAGCAGGTTTTAACATGTTCCCTGCAGGTACTTTCATAAAATATGGCAAGAACACTGTGGCGACATCTAACTGCTTGGAAAGTGCCTCAGATGCTTCTCAGGTATCCACTGATCTCACTGTGTGCACTGGAAGCTCCAAGACCTGAGGGCACACTCTGAACACCCCCACTCCTCCTTTTCTAGATTTACACTGTTATTTTGGGCCCAAAACTGATTCTACCTCCCCAGGAAGGGAACCAGCTCAGCAGACAGTGACCCATTTTCTGATGGTCTGCCACAAAGGTCTTTCACGTTAAAGACAAAAACCACTCTCTTGTTATTTGCAATCTTTAGATTCTGCCTTTTATGGAAAATTAAGTTCAGTCTCTTGTCAACATACAATTCTTCAAGGGCTTGAAACCAGCTATTAGATCCCCTTACGGCCTCCTCTGGCAAATCACACTACTGACTCCCAGGCACCCCACTCAGTGCACATTAGAGACTGTCCTAGTTTGCCAACTCTTAAACGAAATACTTACAGCAACTAAAAAACCAGCGCTGTCCCTATCAGAGCTGAGGGCACTGTTTCCAAGGCCTCTATCAGGCAGCACGACAATGGCTCCCAGCCCTGGGGTACAGCTGGTCAACATTGAAGGGTCACAGTTGTACCCCGAAGTCACTGTCATGCAGCCTACGGCCAGAGAAGTCCTTCCTCCTCCTCTTCCTCTTTGTAGCATTATTTGGGGCCCAATATTGAACTCCCCAAGGTGCACTCACGGATCCAGTACACGCTTAGTGGACACTGCCCACGGCTAAGCATGGTTCTAGAACACCAGGATTAGTGAGAAAAACAACTCCTATTCTCAGAGAGCTCATGCTGTCATCACCCTCCCTACGTCTGACACTCTAGTCACACAGCTCATCTCTGCTGCACAACCATGACAAGCTCCTTCCTGCTGGCATCTCTGCTTCCACTTCAACAAATGAACCTGCCAGAAAACTACCTTGCTAGCACCAGCTAGTCACTCTGGGTCCGTGAGATGTTCATTGCTCTCCTCCATGAGCACAACACACTAGTGCTGTTATCAAGGGGCCCTGCTCCCCCCTAGCTCTTCCCCAGTATCTCAAGTCACCTATATATCGCCCAAGAGGTAAACAGAACATGGTGCCACACACAGTCCACAGTACTCACTTTCAAAACCAGCTACTTTCTGATTAAGCCCCAAGATGAGAAAGCACAGCTCATGAAAAGCTACTATTAATGGAGATAGCTATGAATAGCGTGGAGGTGAGAAGATTCAGTTAAGACTATGAAAATTATTCTCACATATTTGAAGAGGAAAAGTAAGAGCTATGAACAGACTTGGGAGGGAGCGAGCACCGTCTCAGGAGTGGTGGCCAGGAGACATATTTCAGTCATCAGCAAGGCCAGCAAAGAAACGCTGGTGTGGGCAAGCACCCTGGATGCCGAGCAGTGGCCCGCCGAGATTACAAGGCCAACGCTAGGAAGCAGCTCCAAGTGCCTTCAGCTCCTGAAGCGTACGACTGCCCGTGTGAGGAGCAAAGACTAAAGACTCAGGGCCACGCCACACTAAGCATCAGTACAGAGGCGCACTGCAAGGGCTCCGCCAGTGTTTCCTAAGGCACACCAAGAGCACACGTCTGCGGCCACACAGTGAAGGCTTCCCTGCCCCTCCATCTGCCCATGCTTTCACTTAAATGCTGAGTCCCCAGTACCTGCAAAGCCCTGTGTGCTACGAGGTCCAAAGCACTGCTGTCCTACAAAATTCTGTCCCCACACTTCAGTACAGAAGCCACACTTGTCTACTGAACCTGAAATGGGGCTCATGCAACTTTTTGTTACTTTAATTAAATTTAAATGGGTCCGCACACCTAAGTTCTCAGTACATGGGTATTAACCTGAAAACACTTGTTTTTGTCGCTAAGGAAAGGGATTTAAAACTTACAGATAGAAATCAACCATTAAAAAAGAAATTACAAAGATTCATTTCTAGAGCATTCCAATGGATCAAAAATCTCAATTACTTTTTGTTAAAGCCCTAAAAGCAACAGCACCACTGCGCAGCCTGCATGTGTGTGACCCACGGAGACACAAAGTCCTGGGGAGCCTTCCCCACTGCCACCTCACACGCCCCCGCCCTGCCCCCGCACCCAAGCAAGGCTGCCAGTCTCTCACCCGCTCCTCTTTGGTGTAGAGTTGGAAACACTGGGACAAAGTGCAGGTCTGCGGCTGATGGTGACGCTCCTTCTGCAGACGGACACTCTCTGAGTCAGGGATGTACTCGTCCTCAGTATTCACAAACAAGCTACAGTTAGAGGACAAAGCACTATCAGACAAGTTCTTACAGACGAGATGAAAATATAATCACAGCTTTACAAAGCAGCAGTGAATTCGTGATCAGAGAGCAGAAGCGGTCACCCAGCCCTCCACACGTCCCAAGTGTTCTTGGAAAGGTCTCCATTGGCAAAGCTGTCTTAAGAACTGACCTGAAGTTAGGTTTCCGGGATTGTCGCCGAACACTGCTGACTAATCAATCCACTGTACATAAGGACATACATTTGATGTAGCTTACTAGAGTTAACAGGCCAGTAACAAGAAAACAAAGAAATTGTACCTATATCCAAGAAGGACATAACTTTTTTTCTGAGCAGCAGATAAATATTCTAAGACTTTCAGATACAAAGTCTATAGGAAAGGAGAAGTCTGCTTTAAACAGACTATAAACATAGCTAAAGAGATGGAAGATTTATGTTCCAGCTAATTTGGAAGATGAGACAGATGAACAGCATGCTACTAAAATAATAAAACAATGACTGCATAAATATTAAGTGAAGAAATACTCACTAATCTTTTGTCTCCTTGTCCCACTCCACCACTAATTTCACATGAGCAGTACCACCTGGTCCACAAGATTTTAATGCCCTATAGAACAGGGAAGCCACACATTACCATCAACACAGTGTGACTTACCTTGAATCCTGTCATTACTGAAAAATCTGCACAATTCCCCAAAATAAAACATTTTTAGTGAGACTGCTATATGGTTGGATTTAGTAAGTAATTTACAAGTGGGGCGAAAAATTTTTAAATTAAGATACTCGATAGAGAAAAAAGGAGGCCAGAAGAAAACTGGCACCCATTAGAAGTACCCGCAGTCACCCCCAGGCGCTCCTCAGCGCCTTCCCAAGTTCCGCTGGGTTCCGTACCCGCAGCCTGCCCTCCCGCTCCCCACCTGCTCCACACTCCACGCCTGATACTGTCCACGTCACCCTCCACCATGCCTCCCTCCTCCATGAGAGCAACACATTCACCCACGTGCGCTGGCCACTGCCCTCTCCTGAGAAAACCTTTTTTTTTTTAAACATTTATTTATTTTGTGTGTGTGTGTGTGTGAGAGAGAGAGAGAGAGAG
>NDGM010557208.1:0-10489 GCA_002564305.1 Octomys mimax
ACTTTCTCTTAATTCAATGAGAAGAAAGATTTGTACTAATAGTGTTTGGACACGATATCATGTATGCATCTTGTATTATGAATAACCATTATGAGGACAACAATATGCAATGTATTAATTATTGAAACTGTCCTATTAATTGGTTTGGAAAATTGTCTCATTGCTATTTGTGTTTCAATAAAATTCATTTAAAAAATAAATAAAATTTTCTTGTAAGGAAAATCTTAGCAACCATTTTGTTTTATTTTCTTCTTTCAACAGTTTCTGTCATTGTCATTTTTTACTTTGTATTGTCTATTTATATTCTGGAATTTTTAATTTTTACCACTGCAACTTTGAAGACTTTGTTTTTAGTAAGAGTGCAGCTTTACCTGGCCACAGGGACCACACATTACAGTACCTTTAATCCCAACTACTCAAGAGGCTGAGGCAAGAAGACAGCATGTTTTGAGGCCAGCCTTATAAACTTAGTGAAAAACCTATCTCAAAATCAAATAAAATGGACTGTGGTAGAGACCTGTTGTGCCTCACACATAGCAGGTCCTAGGTTCAATCTCCAGAACCAATAGTGCACAAAAAATATTACTGTTTTGCCTGTTTAAATTTTGTTATCCATTTTTCCTTGTGTTAAGCAGGTGGAATTCACAGATTTACTCAGACCTTAATATACTATATTTAATTTATCAGGAAACATATATACTACATACAGAAACATCTGTGATAGGGAATGGCAGCTCACTATGTCCTCCCTGCCCTTTTACAAGTCTCTAAAAGTATTGTATCTACCACAATGTTGTCTTGCATTTGTATTGATCTATTTTTACTGCTGGAGATGACATAGTTGACTCAAAATGGCTTGTTGTCTCATTAACATACAACTATAGTTTTTATACTACCATTTTATTTCTAAATAATGCTTGACTGGGCATGGTGATGTATACCTGCAATCCCAGTACTCAGGATGCTGAGGCAGGAGGATCTTTGTGAGTTTGAGACCAGCTTGGGCTACAAAGTGAGCTCAAGGCCAGCCTGAACTGCATAGAAAGACAAACAAATAAATTAACTAATTAATAATATTTTTCATGGTTTGAGGTTCTTAAAAGGGGAACAATATAAAACATGACACAGTTTATAATAGTATTTTATAATGAATTACCCCAAAATCATATACAAGAATCGCAGGAAATCTGTCCTCACGATTAAATACTAAAGACTTCAGCTGAAGGCCTAGATCCCAATGTCATGCATGAGTCAAACTGAAAACCTAGAGCTCACAACAATGCCTCCCAAAAGTCCAACTGGAAACCTAGAGCCCAGAACAAAGTCTCATGCAGATCCCCTTCACAGATCTGTGCTGGAAAGGACCAAATGTCAGTGGTAGAAGATAGGAAGTCTATGCCAGCGAGATGAAGGATCTGTGGTAGCAAGCTGAGGGATCTGAACTGGAGCTAGGAAGCAATGTTCAAGGTAAAATCAAAGCTCCTCCAAAAGTACCACATCCATCCTCAGCAACAGTGAGGTCCCAAGATCCTCCAGTGATGAGGAAACCTGAGTTCCCATCAGGAAAGCAAATGTGACAAGCTTCTCCATGAGGCTGAGAAGTGCACCGTCTTCCCTTCCTGAACCGGAAAGTGATACTCAAGATGAGGACCAAAACTCTTCAAAGTTCTTTGGGAAAATCAGCATGAAAAGGTCCTCCAGAGAAATAGCCCAAGAGTACTAGCAGCTTCAAAAAGCTGCAATAGCTTCTTCAAACAGTATCCCTAACAGTGTCCTTGTCAACCTCTCATGTTCTGCATTTATGCTGCTGACAACAATTCACAGATGGACCTCCCACACAGACCATGAGAGTTTAATTCAGCTGGGTGTAATAAGTTGACCACCAGTTAGAAATCCATTACAATACTTAAATGGTCTTTATCTGTGACCTCCTAACTTGTACATAAGTGCAAAGCCAGGGAGAAGGTATCACATATTTCTCTTTAGAAATAAATCACAAGTGACTGCATATCCAAAGCTTACGCAGTGTTCTTTTGTTGCTCATATCTGTGTAACCATCCAGCACATTTATTCCTAAGGTCTTTATCAGCACAGTTCCAAAAACACACATGCAGTTCTTTGCAACTTTACCTTTTGTATTTGATCCTCGTAATGGATGTGTTGATTCTTGAATTGGAGCTGAGCTCAATTGCAAAGCACTTTTAGTTATCTTGGACACACCTGGCTTCCCCTTTTCTCCTTTTTAATTTCCCACTGTGGAATACGGTGCTCTCTGTCTGAGATAACTACTTCTTCCTCATTATCCACCATAGTCTGTTCTCTGGAAAGCAGCCTTCCTGTCATTCATTTTTTTAAAAAAAGTATACTTAATTCAATGTTATATGTAGTAGGGATTTTTTATTTAAAGCAATGTTTCTAGGAGTATAATGAATAGATTTGATCCAAGCCATAAGAATTGTGACTCAAAGTCAGTAGTAGAAAAATGGACAAAAATGGAACTTTTGAATTCTCTAATAAATACCACATATTTTGGTGTTAATATTATTTCCTTTTTATTTTAAGGACAACAAAAGAAAAAATATATATAATTTCAAATCAAGATGATAGGAAATTAAAAATGATTATCATATTGCATAGTGTTATCTTCAGAGTAGTTGCTCAGACCACTAGATACAGGCATGCAGAACTGATCAAACAATATAAGCACTAAGTATTCTTTCAATGAACTAATAGAAATTAGTACTGCAATTATCATAACTATGTGTGTATACATATGTATTTTTTCCTTCCTTCTTTTCTGCTTTCCCCTATCGTTATTGCCATTATCTTTTGAGCAATTTCTTTTTGTTTCTCAACCTCTATTGTACTGTTCAGGTCTTATTTTCCCTTTCAGTTTCCTACACTAGGGAGAAGATATGATGTCTATACATTCCAGCCTATTTTCACATATGAATAAAGTCTCTAGTTGCTTCCATTTACCTATAAAAGCCTGAAGTTTATCTGTTTGTAGGCAAGTCATATTCATTGTGCAAAAGTATCACATCTTTTTCATTCATTACTTGCTTCATGGTTATTCACATTGTTTCCAAGATTTATCTATGATAAATTGTGCTGCTATAATCATGGTCATACATATTTCGCTGTGGTATGATGTTTTTAATTCTTCTCAAAAAATACCCAAAAGAAGAATATCTTGGAAAAACAGAACCTTTAATCCTAGTTTGTTGAAGAATCTCCACCCTGATTTCCACAATGGTTGTACCAGTCTACACTCTCACCAACAGTGGAGAAGTGTTTCTTTTTTCTCCACATCCCAACCACCATTTGTTATTGTTTGATTTTTGATGATAAACATTCTTTCTGGTATGAGAAGGAATCTCACTTTTGTTTTAATTTGCATTTTTCAAATGACCAGTGATGTTGAATTTTTCCCATATATTTAATTGCTATTTATATTTTTCATCTGAGAAGTTTGTGTTTGGTTATTAAATCTAGAAGTCTTTTGGTAGAGTTTTTCAGTACTTCTATGTAGTGTATCATGCCATTTGTGAATAATGATAATTTCACTTCTTCCTTTCCTGTCCATAATCCTTTTATTTTTCTCTGCTATCTAATTGCTCTTGTTAACATTTCTAGAACTACATCAAAAAGGAATGGTGAAAGTGGATATCTTCATTTATTGGCTTTATGTTGAATGCTGTAAGTTTTTGTCCATTTACTATGATGTTGCCTGTTGCTTTCCCAAAGATGGCTTTTATCAGGTTGAGGTAAACAGAATCTGTTCTGGTTTTCTTTAGGGATTTTTTTTTTTATTATGAATGAGTGTTGGACATTTTCTATAGCTTTTTACTGAGATGATCATGTGATTTTTTCTTTGATTCTGTTGATATGGTGTATTACATTTATTGATGTATGTATGTTAAACCATCCCTGAATTCCTGGGACAAATCCCACTTGGTCATACTATATAACCTTCTCAATGATTTGTTGTCTTCTGTTTGCTAGCATTGCATTGAGGATTTTTGCATCTATGTTCATTAGGGTGATTGGCCTACAGTTTTCTCTTTTGGTTGGGTCTTTCTCTAGTTTTGGTATCAGAGTAATATTTGCATCCAAGAATGAGTTAAAAAGAATTGCTATTTTCTCAATTTCATTACAGAATTTAAGGTGTGTTGGCATTAAACCTTCTCTAAATTTCTTGTAGAATTTAGCTGTGAATCCATTAGGACCTGGGTTTTTCTTTGTTGGTAAGTTTTAAATTATGTTTTTCATTTTTTTGACTGATATTGGGTTATTCAGAATTTTTACATCTTCTTGATTCAGCTTCGGTAATTCATATGTTTCTAGGAATTTGTTCATTTCTTTGGTTTTCCTTCCTATGAGAGTAAAAGTTTTCAAAGCATGCATTGATGATCTACAAAATTTCTACAGGATCTGTAATGATTTCATCCTTTTTATTAATTATTGCATGAATTTGACTTTTTATTTCCTTTTTTGATAAGGGTGGCTAGGGAGTTATGAATTTTATTTATCCTTTCAAAGTACTAACTCTTCTATTCAGTAATTCTTTGGGCTGCTTTCATAGACTTCAAGACACTAATTTCTGCTCTGGTATGTATAATTTCTTTTTTGGACTTTGGATATCTCTTGCCCTTCTTTTTCTAAAAGCTTAAGGTTCAGTTTTATTTGTTCTTCAGTTTTCCAGTTGTAAAAATCTACTGGTATAAATTTTTATGAGGACTGCTTTTATTACATCCCACATGTTCTGCCAAGTTGCTTTTGCATTTTTGTTTAATTGTAGATACTGTTTAATTTCTCATTTAATTTCAACTGTGACTCACTGGTTGTTCAAGAGGGTGTTATTTAATTTCCATAGATATATGGAGCTTTTTCCAGTTTCCATTGTAAATACTTCCCAATATCATTGCACTATGGTCACATAATAGGCATGAGATAATTTTGATTCCTTTGCACTTACCTATGTTCTACAGGCTGGTATATACTCTATTTTGTACATCATCCTTTGTACAGCTGAGAATAATGTGTATCCTGATGTCATTTGGTGCATCACTCTGTAAAGGTCTAATAAGTTCATTTGTTTGCAAATTTGCTTCCATTTTATTTCTTTGCTGATTGTTTTTGTCTAGTTACTCTATTTGTGACAAAAGGGTATTAAGGTCCTCTGTTATGTTGTATTATTGTTTATTTGATTTTTCATGTCTATTATAATTTGTATAATACATTTGTGACTTTCTTTGTCTCTTTTGATTATTCTTTGAAGCTCACATTATCTGCAAACAAATATCTACCCCTGATTTTCTCTGTATTCTTGATGCATGTAGTATTGTTTTCCATCTGACTTTCAGTCCATGAATTTCCTTCTGTTTCTTGTACACAGAGTATTGTTCGATTTCATCCTTTTTATTTTTTTATTTTTTAGCAGAATGTATTTATTGGGGGAAAGAAAGCTTCTGTCCAAGAAAGGAACAGAAAGGAGGGCCCAAGTGGGTTGTCCCCAGGAAGCTGTCTCTTTCCAGGGAATTTTATAGAGTAAATCCATGTGATGAGGTGGGCAGGTGGAGGAGAACATAGGAACTTGCTTAGGTGGGCATGAAGTGGGACAAAACTATGGTCAACCAATGAGATTATAAGCACCATTGCTCAGGCAAAATTGATTAAATCCAGTACCAAATGGGGAAACCAGTCAGGTAGCAAGCAGGCATGAAGACAGGGTCTTTTCCTGTTGGGTGTTGAGTTAGTGACTCATTTGGGCTCTTTCAAGGTAATTTATTCCTGCTTATAATATCAATCCCTGATGTCCATCTAGTCTCCTTGAGGACCTGGTTCTGTCTGACTACCTAAAATATTTCTATCCAATTCAGCTGCCTACAACATTCACCACTCTGAAGAAGTAATCTGAACTGCTGTGAGGGAACCATGGGTGATGACTGCTCTGGCTTCTTCAGGTAGAAAGGAATCATAGTTGTTGACCAGCAGTCAGTCTTCTCCAGAGTTTCTACCTAAAGTCCCTGAATAGACAATAGGCATTTTTATCTTGGGTGAGCATATAGCTTTGAATTTGGAGGCGACAAAGCCAAACAAATAAATGCTCATGGGCCAAATAATCACATCAACAGTGAAATTATGAATATAGTCAGATTTGTATCAAGTAGACAGTAATAACTTCCCATAAAAATGATAAGGATAGAATCCAGGGGAGCTCAGCATCTTACATACCATTCATGTGATATCTAATACTTTGCACAGCTATTGAGACATTAGAAGGATCTAGAATATCATAAAATTTTAAAGTTTGTAATTATAAAGAGACTAGTTAGATCTTTTTGTAGGTCCATTAGCAGAGATCTCTTAAACATGGGGTTTAATACCTTTATTTATCTTGTATGGGCATTGGGTATTGTCTCAAATAAACTAGCCAACTCTATTTTTACTGGGGGCGCATGAATTGCCAGACCTAGGGAAAACACTGAGTACTACCCAGTTTCAAAGTGAGGCCACTCGCTGGGTGACTACTGACATCTACATGAGCATTTTTTAAAAGTTTAACAGGCTTTCTCTTTATATTGGCATTTAACATGGGTTCCCTCAGGCTGGGAGGGGAATACCGATGACCACCTCAATCTGAAACTTCCTCTGACTCCATCATGAACACTTTCTTTTTTCCTTCTCTAGCAGCTTTGGATATTTTTGCTTGAAATAGCCCTTCACTTTCTCTCTCTGGATCCAGAAAAATACTAACTTTTGCTCTGTTTCCCAACTAGCTTTCATTTCTGTAGGCTGCCAGTATCACTATTCTCATTTTCTGTCTATAATTTCATTCTTTATCCTTTCTACTATGAAACACATCAACTCAGACAAATTCATTCTTTCAAACCCTTCTAACTTCTGCAGCTAGTGTCAGATATCTGGGGCCCACTAATCAAGATGCAACATTTTGGTTTTAAGGCCTCTTGCAGGCAGCCCTGTCCAGGGAATGTGAGTGCAAATTCTCTGTCATGGATTTCTTGATGTAGGACAGGAAACCCTGAGAGTGCTCAGCTCATCTGGACTGTATGAGATGGACAGTTAAGGCCATAATATATCTCCATAGATAAAAATCTGGTGGATCCCAGTTAAAGAAATCTAAAAGTAGTCAAGTACATTTGCTATGAGTTTTACCTGCATGATATCTTTTAAAGAACATTTTTTTGAGAAATTAAAGCATGCATAATCAAAGCATGAGCATTTGAGCTAATAGGTAAGTTAGAATCCTTCTTAAGGGAATAGCAATTATAACCCACTGGCTTTTAGATTCCTTTATTCATGAAGTCTCACACTTTGCTATAAGTCTCAAGCTTTACTTAAGAGAGGTCACACCTGTGTTAACTATGAGCATGAAATACCTGAGTTACATCAGAAATCAACCAGGCTAACTTAATATACTTATCATGAAATGTACAGCATTCAAATTAAACCAATGTCCCATTCAGTGTTTTAGATATGGCCCCCATTGTAAGAAAGGGGCACTGCCAAGAGATTTGTCCTTTTAACACTGTGGCTCTGAGTTTTATGTTACAAATACAAGATCTGGCTCTATCTATACGCCCAAAGCTATTGGATACTGTTTTTTGCTGACAGGATTTTATCTGTCCTTGGGAATCTGTTTTAACTAGTGAAATATATTCTAAGTCTTATATGTGAATAATATATACTACATTTGTTAAAAATAAGTCTTTGCATAATTTTGATTAATAAGCAACCTGAATATATATTATAGTACCTCAGTTAAAGTTAAAGAAAGATATCTTAAGTCCATTTCTATTGAGATATGATGACTAAAAAGATTAAGGTTGGAGAAGGACAAAGAGACCTGTGCCAATGCCCAACAATAGGCGGTGTTTTCCTTTAGTCATGATTACTCAGGGCTCCTCCATGGAGATGACAGGTAAAGATATAAGTCCATCCAGAAGGAAGAAGCAGGCCCAGGGCCCTTTAGTCCTACTGGATCATCTGAGAAGCTGAGTCTGAGCTCTGGGGCCTGTGCCTCAGAGTGCAGTCTCACTTGTAGTGGTTACATTGGCACTCATGGCATGGCTTGGGGCCTCTTGAGGCAGTTCCTCTTATGCTGGCCTGGCTTCTGACAGCAGTAACAGATGAATCTGATAAGCAGATGAATTTCATTGTCGTTGACCTCTTCTTGGAGCCCAGAGAATCAAATTTAGGGTCCCTTTAGAAGCCACAACAATGGTAGCCATTTTTTATCTGTTTGCTTTCTCTCCCTGGTTTTCCTCCAGTCCTGATTATAGAACACTAAAGAAACAGTTTTTCCTACAGTATTAAGATATCTACAGCAAAAGCTATCTTTTTCAGCTCTCTTCTAATATCTGGAGCTGACTGAGGAATGAACTTATCTGTAAGAATAATCCATCCCTTTATTGAATTAGCATATCAGGAAGTATGTCTTACCAGTGCCTCTATTAAAAATTTTAAATCAGAGGGGTCTTTATCTTTCTCCTGGTAAATAGCTAAAACTTAAAATAACTAGAAGGCTTGGTTTTAGTTCTTTTTAGACCTTCAAGAAAACATACTTGAAAGAAAATGTCTTTTCTAGTCTGATGCCTGGCTGGCTATTATGCCACCAGGAGTCTGACTATTTGGGCTCTAGTGGGAATAGGTAGTTCCAATAGCTGTCTGTCTCTTGAATGTTTAAAATTAACAATATCATTTATCTCCAAATACAATAGCAGCTTGTAATTCATTCTGCCTGCCTTTCATTAGAAGTCAAATCTTGGTTGAATAGTAACATTACATCTTTCCAAGCTCATTCTTAAGTCTGAGTGATGCCTCTCAAGACCTCAATATACTTACCAAGGTCATCAAAAGATATTCTAAGATCTGGCTTTATCTGTTTTAGGTCACAGAGGGAAAAAGGCACATGAACTCTGGAAGTTCTGAAGTGTCTATTCACTTCTTTAAAGGATAGTGTCCTTGAGGAGCTTGCATAAATGCAACTGAGGATGGTTATAAGCTTGTAGAGGCTGGAATTTTGCTGTTTTAGAGGCTCACCCTTTAGAAAGGCAAACAGGGGAAATTTTACTTTCAGTAATGTTGGGAGAGACTATGATTAATACGGTCTTATCCTTAGCCTGCACAGGTTAAAGAGGAGAAACCTTAAGCTCCAGGATAAGAATGCCTTAGGAACCTAAACTGCCTGGTTCTCCTGTAGCTTACATCTAAATTTCAAAACTAGGTAAAAACGACTTGCTTAAGCAAACAATCTGAACATAAGACACTTTTACCATTTTTCTTCTTATGGTATCTTTGTAGGTGTAAAAGTGTCATAATTGATACTTCCCTCTACATTCTATTTTGGTTCTAGGAGGTACCGAGGCCACACACATGTGCAGAAAAATAGTCAATGACTTTTCGGCATGTATGAATCAAAAATCTTCCAGTGCACGATGCCCTCTGAAGGAGTAAGACTTTGACTGTGAAATTCTCATAATCTGGAATGGAAAAAGAGAGTTCTGGAAGTCTCCACCTTACCTCTAATTGATTTCCTCCCAAGAAGTTCCCTGAGTAGATCACTCCAGAGCAGGTGGATGCTCTTAGAGAGAGGGGAAACAAGATCTGACTAGCCTGTCCAGCCTCAAACTGGCACGCGATTTTTATCTTCCAAGAATCTCACAAATATGCACTTACTCTTACTGAATATTTGTAAATATGTTACAATTGGTCTGGTGATAGTATTGTCTACAGAAGGAAGCATAACTATTGTATAAAAAGGGTCATTGGAAGCAGAGCACTTTCCCTGCCATACTGTCAAAGAGATCACCTTTGGTGGTAGGCAAAAGAGAGAATTGGAGGAACTTTGTCTTGAGTCCAAGGGCAAAAAAATCTCCAAGACACTTGTGTTCTTCCATCTAATTATCAGGGCAGCCTTTCCCAGGACTAGGCTATATTAAATCTTTGGAGCTCACTGGTAAAACTTACATTTATCATCTAGCAATCATATTTTACATATTGAGAAAAACACATTACTTTAAAGATGACAAAAATCTCTTTCTTATGCTTAGTTAACATGTAAGGTACAGATGTAAATCATTCCTCTGATAGCCGCTAGAGAATGTGAACTATTGCAAGCTGCCTCAACCTAATTTCTGAAGGAGTGACTTATTAGAGGGTTCTACTGAAAAGCTCAGGTAGAATTCCTAATTTACTAGCAGAAAGAAAACATGTACAATAGATAAATGGAGATCTTTTAGTGGTCGAGAGCCAATTTCCACCAAACACGTTTAGGTGGAAACGTAGCTCTGGCCATGACCCCTCCAGAAAGTAGCTCTGGCCATGACCCTTCAGGTGTTCTCAGTTTCTATTGGCCCACACAGACAGATAAGTCTCCAGAAGGAAATCACCTTCTCTCTGGTCAACATTCCATCAGCCATTGGCTTCAATGGGGATTCACCAAAGAATGGCTGGGGAAACCTGT
>NDGM010557932.1:0-12392 GCA_002564305.1 Octomys mimax
TATATATATATATATATATATATATATCACTGTTCTAATGTCTGGTAAGTTCAAGTAACGAGTGTATGCATAGCTGGTACTTAGTGTAGGCACTCTTCCTAGTGTGCAAGCCGTCATCATCTAGTTGTAACTATACTTGTGCAAGTTGGAGCAAGAATCAATTAATAAGGGCTCTAACATTAATATGAAATCAAACACCAGAATCCCTACCCCCTAGCACAATCACACTGGAGAGTACCTTGTCATGTATGGATCTTGCAAAGATTCAAACTTCCAATCCATAATAATCAACAGTCTAATTATTTGATATTTTGTCATCTCTGCATTGTTACCATATGTTAGTTGACACCTGAAAAGAGTCCATTTTGTTTTGAAAAAACTCCAATGACTGTGAAATTATATACATATATAGGATTATAAATATATATATATATATATATATAATATGTATTTAATGAAATAAATCTTTTTATACTTTTTCCTATTAGCCACATTTCCCACTTGTAGGTAATAGAAATGATATTACACTTCATAATTCTCAAACGTTTGAGACTTATAAAAATAGATTATTTGGTGAACCAAGAATTTAATCTAATTCATTTAGTAACTTTAAAATTACCTGACTTTAAAGAAACTGATTATCCTACTTCATATTTTCTCAGTTTAATAACCTTGATCATACATATTTGTGCTTTGTGACATCTCATTCATGAATACAAAGCCAAAAAAGTATCCCTTTTAAAAGTGTTTATGAATCATTTACCATTCTGTAAAGTACATTATGATAGGGCAAGATATAAGACAGACAGACATTAAAAAATATAAAAATCTTCATTCTCCTTTAAAACATACTTCAAGGATTTAGATTCTGCCTAACATAAATGTTAACTAATATCAGATACATCAGATATGAACAACATATAACTTGACATAAGGTTGTTACCTTCTAAAGGTAATCAACATTAATTCCAAACAGATTATATCTTAGCTTTTAATATTCTCTTTCAAATAGTTTATATATCCAAGACTAACTTTTCAATCTCCAAACTATGTGAAAAACATCTTTGCTCAACTACTAGGATGAGAGCAATTTACTCACATGTCTTAGAAGACTTTAAAATTTACGTTTTGACTTATTCAAGTCTTTAATAAACTCTCCTTTGTCAATTGATTACCCTTTCCTTTACTTAAAATATTGAAATAAAATAAGTATAATATGCTAGCCCTTATCAATATCTACTTCATCTTCTCAGAAAAACAACAATTTGCTAATAATTGTACTACTATAATGCAAGTCAATTCCTCTGTGTGCTCAGGAGTAAAGCCAGAGCTTGTCATGCTAGGAAGGTACTATACCACTGAGCAACATTCCTCATTGTGTAAGGAAATTACTACATAGACAAATGTTTTAGGAAGACTCACCTACGAATATTTTAAAAACTAAATTATAGTTAATAATTAATGGATAATTATGAATTAATGGCATGGGAATAATAAAAGAAATTTCAAGTGTAATTTGTGGAAACAAGTATATGCAATATGACAAAAATCAGAACCTCATTTTTTTTTTTTTTAATTTTAGGGCAAGGTCTACAGGGTGTTCAGGGTCTCACTACTAGATTGGATTCATAGTGATTTAACTGTTTATAGCCTCCCAAAAGCTGGGATTACAGACATAAGCCACCAAGCCCAGTCTCAATTGCTGTCTCAACAGGCCCTGGAGGTGGGGCAAACACAGAACCTTTTTTTCAATTTGGTACCCATTCATTGTATTTCCTTTCAATTGCCTGGGATGATAATAAAGTCAGCAGGATATGCAAATGAACTTGGTTAAGCCAAAAAGCTAAACAGCTCTTCTCACCTCTTGCCCCACTGAAAGCTAAAATGAAACTGGGATCACAGGAGAGCAAGGGAAGCCTGGGGCACAGGAGGACCAGTTGTACCATAAGCATTAATCTCATACTTGTAAATGAAAAGATTTCAGCATATTAGATGAGGCAAATCTGGGTAAAAAGATGAATATTGATAAAATTCAGGGCTGAATGTTGAAATTTTGGTTGTAGAATTCTGTTCACAGTTAGAGGCTTTCTGCTTGAGAAATGAATACATTAAAAATAAAATTTCAAAAATTAAATAAGTCAGATACTAAAGCTAATAAATAAGAGAACTAAAATCCAAAACCAATTGAATTAGTTGGGTAGCACATATTTGCTCACTGACACCTAATGACAAAGATTTGGAGTCTGACACTGGGAGAAAACAGTTACATAAAACAAATGACAATTTCATCAACAGAAGGAATCCATCTATCAATTTAGGGAAAACCGAAGGAACAGAGGGCATAGTAAATGATTCTACAACAGCAAAAGAAAAATAATGTTAGAACCGTGACTAAGGCTGCTTTTAGGAACGAGTTACAGGGCAGAGAGAGCAATGCAGGGCAAGTGTGCAGACATCGAGATATGTAGGGGCCCTCAAGTCTTCGAATTCTATAAATTCCCAATCACCACACAATTAAAAATAAAAAAAATTAGGGAAATGTATAAACTTAATTTGGTAATTGCTATTAAGAAATTGCTGTTAGCATTCAAACATGTCTAGTACAGAGTTTATGCTTTTAAGAAGATTCTATGTACTGTAGAAATATATACTGTAATATTTGTTCCTAATGGCTGTAATGTATGGAATTTAAAATGAGTGTGTGTCTCAGTAGGTGGCTAATTGGGCGACACCTCAAAATAATTTAGCTGGCATTTCACAATAAATATATGACATTACTTTATACCATATTGTTTACTTTTCCTTTAAGTTTAAATTTTTCCATAGAACAATGGTCTATTAAGGTGCTGTATTTATAGAACCATTGTAAAGTCATTTTCTCCTTTATTTCTCAAATTGTATTCAGGCAGCGAGGGGTCCAACGAGGACATTAATAATTTTTGGCAACAATATTATTATCACCTAACGTTTATTATGTGTCTGTCTACCCATTCACTATAGTTTTGGTAAGATGCAATCCAAACTAGAAAAGCAATTCTAAAACCTTTTTTAAACAATGAAAGCATTTCCATGAATAAGAATTTTGTATCACATAGACACGAAGTCACAGTCTTTTTGGTGTGGTGGCGCTGTCAGATATTCCGTCTCCGTTTTCTATTATTAGAATGAATGTCAACACAGAGGAAAGGATCTTCATGCTGTCACAGGGTGTATACTTAAACTGCATCTGAACACTATTTTTGAGGAAGAAGTGTTCAATGATTTGATCACTTGTCAGAAGCATCTCAGTGAAAGATCTTGCAAAGCCTTCAGGTGTCTTTTCTGTTTTAATCTGGAAAACAATGAACAAAGGCTGCAATCTTTAGTGTGGTTCATTGAAACCCAAGTGTTTTGTAAGAATCTTTTTGACCACCAAGAACAATATAGAATTTGTTTTATCTTTGTTCCACCTTCATCAGCCTCCTTGCTAATGTTGCTATTGTATTATTTCATAAGCTTATCCAATGTGATTAGATTGAGGTGAGCTTGGAGGGATTTATATGTAATTGTTTTGTTAAACTTTAAAGGAACTCTGTAATTCAGTTATGTACTAGACAATGCTGATGAATGTGATATGGAGAATATTTTTAAGCAGATGGTATCCACAGTGGTATATCTATAATTTCCCCTAAAATTGCCTTCTGTCATTGATTGAGCCATACTGCAGCTAAATGTGAAGCTTCAAAAACACTGTCTAAAAAAGATGTCACAGTATGGTAACTGCTTCCCCCTTACAGGAATGTTGGCTAAACAAATGAGATAATAGACATGAAAGTCCCTTGAGCACTTTAGAGGTAAGGTGCAAAAAGTCCAGTAGATTATCATACACCTGATTTGGCATGTGCATAAGAAGATGGATTTGGAAGGAAAGCTTGTTTTCAACATTTTATAAGATTTAGAACTCTTCTACTTCTAAATTTTGTAAATATTTTATGAACATATTCTCATGAGTATTTCATCTTCATAGTGCTATTTTTATCTGATGAAGAACAATATTTTATCTATTTACATGAAGAAAATAAATGTTTTTCAAGCAATGATTGAAAATACAGAAAATATTCCTTCTCTTCCAAAGTAATACCTGATTAGTCCAAATATGTATGTTTTTAATTGTCTCGTGCATTTCTGTCTTTTTGGGATGGGTTTCACTATGCGGTTCAGACTGGCCTTGAACTCAATTTGTAGCCCAGGCTGGCCATGCAGCTGCAGTGTTCCTCCTGCCTCAGATTCCTGAACCTGGCATTATAGGCATGCACCACCACACCCGGTTTATTTAGTAACATTTACTTTCGTGCATTAGTCCAATCATTAAAAATTTCATATGTACAGTTCTTTTAAATAAAAGCCCTAAATGATAGCCAGAATTCATCAGTTATTGTACAAAGCTGCATTTTGTCATATGGCTATGTGTATAGCAGATTACACTATATTTGTCAATTTAAATTACAGTGAAGATTTTAAGTAACTGAATTACTACCCCAGAGGAAATGATAAAGCTGAAATATGTGACTCTCTTTACTGCCATCCCTGTAGTCTACTTTTTTGTTAACTTTTCCTCCAATTAAGGAAACAACTCCAATTGAATACTGCATCTTCATTATCTCCTTACACACATGAAATGTTCTCAAACCAATAAATGAAATATAAATATAAACTCTCCTAAGGAGATTTGCATGCAGAACAAAAAAATGAAGTGTTGTCTTGAATCAATAGATAGTTTTTCTTACTTTATGAATAAAATTTAGTATCTATATTTAGTGAAATAAATTGAAATGAGAAAAAATAATAGTTATGAAAAATGTCATAGAAGTTATAGTTTAATTCTGAGGCCATTTATTCCAAGGAGTTGCGGAACACAAGAACTCAAGCAGGTCCCATTTAAAGGCCACGGATACATCATCTTGAAATTTCAAATACTATGATGAGCTTTAATAAATTTCAAACGGGGAAAGATTTCTATTTTATTTTATTAATAACATAAAATGTTGGACTGATTGGTATCATCTCAGGAATTTGGAAGAAAAAATGCTTTAAATTTCTGAAAGAAAGTTATTTTGAATCTCTATTTCCAGAAATATCAGCTACTAATTAAGGCTGGAAAGAAATTATTTGGCCTACACCCTGCTCACCAGAATATAATTATAGAAGACTCTTGTAGTTTATAGGATTCTCATTATGATTTATGATCAAAACATCTTCCTTACATAAAAAGTTGATTTTTATTGTCCCATCCATACTGGTAATCTATAATATTTATCCTTATGTCTTTGTCAGTATGTAGGACAGGGAAAAGCTTCCTATTGTCGCTGACTCATTCTTATATATGGACAAGAAAAGAAAATCTGTTCACTTAACTGAAGGTAAAAATGTCCGCAGTACCAGTATTCTCCCTGATTTACTTTCATTGTGCTGGACTTAAACCTCAAAATTCCACACTTTCAATACAGATAGTTTAATGAAAGAGTGTCTTTCACCAGCAGTCTGGCATCATAGACAAATTCCTATGGATAGGAAAATTTATGAGAAGGAAATTTGTATATTCTAGATGCCCACAGGAGAAAGACAGAAAAACATTAAGAAATGCTCTTTAGAACAGAACTGCTGGAGCTTTGTTCATGCGGTAAAATCAAACAAAAAATCAAACCACATAATTAAAGGTTGAAGCCTAATGTCGACTGTATGGAGGTGGTCCTGTTGACTATGTCTAAGGAAAGTGTTCCATGTGGCCTACATTATACAATTTGTGAAGGTTAAAACTATACAAAAAAATTCTGTCCTTTTGAGATCATATCTTCATACATTTCAGCAGCAATGAAGCTTTATTCTTGCATTATTAACTGCGAGTATTTGTAGCTACTTTATACTACCTGGACTTGAAATGCTATCATGTCATTACCTAATGTAATTAGCATTTATATTTTGGTCATTTACTGATACAATCATTACCATTGCTCATGCCACTTTGGCATAAATACAGACACCTTCATGATTTTTAAAGTATAAAATCAACATTCAAATAGGATTCTCTTTATTTAAATAGACTTATTAGAAATTTAAAGCAGATGAAGATGGTTCCAATGAAATGAATAAATAATTAAGGCAAATCTCTATACTTGTCAGGAACGCCATATTAAGAATCAGGTGAGGGGAGACAGTATTCTGACAGAGCTGTCATTTTTTTTTTTAGTTAAGGGTAATGTTAATTTTTTTTTAATCTTGATGCTCTTTTCAAGTTTACTTGATCAAACCAAAAGCCCTCCCCAAAAATCTGCCAGATAACTTACACAGGTAATAATCAGAACCTTTAATCACATGTAAAAAAAGAGCCATTCAATTCTATGTATTGCAAAAATCATCAGCTGGTGGAGAAGGCGGATTTTTGTACTTCAAGCAGTTTTAATCATTGATCAGGCTGTGAAATAAAATAACAGATTGCATTTTACAAACTGGTCACTAGCAATGCCTCGTCAGCAGACCCAGACAATAATCCCTGAGTGTTGTAGGACCGCAGCCGTTAATAACCTGGCTTGTTAGTTGAAAGCTGGCAAAGTCTCAAGCATTTAAGAGGATTACTGCTATAAACCATATTAATTTTTTTTCCCTTAACATTCAAGTCCATGGTGATGAAGAGCTTCTGTAATAGAAATAGTGTAGTCAAATACAAAACAAAAATCCATGCTATTCCTTTTAGGTTGTTGTCAGTTTTTACAAGAGGAAAAAAAAAAAAAGAAGTCTGGGTTCATCACATTAAATTTGGATGTTAATTTTAGAGGAAATAATTTTAATTGCAAATCCTCAAAAACAAAATAAGACATGATTTTAGAAAAGTATGCCAGTAAGATTCATTTCTATTAAGATTTGTTCAAACATTTTTTTAATTGACTCCTCTCACTTATATGGAAAGAATTAGGCAAAAAGCCCAACAAAATCAAAGCTACCAACTCTTGACCTCAAACATATTTATCAGGCTGGTGTGATACGCAGAGCTGAAAGAGTAGGGACTCTGGGGCAGATTATGGCCATGTGAATTCTGATTGTATCACCATGCTACCAGCATGTCGGTTCTAACCCTAACTATAACCTGACCTTAACTTCAAAGTCTTCAGTAAACTTGATGACCTCACTTTACCTCAATTCCCTCTCCTGTAAAATGGAGACGATATTAGCACCTAGCTCATATGTTTGTTCTGAAAATTTCATGATTTAATATTTTAATTTTTGTGTATGTTGGTTTGTTTTGTTTTGTCTTTTTGAGACAGGGTCTCATTATGCAGTTCAGGCTGACCTTGAGTTTACTTTGTAGCCTAAGCTGGTCTTGAACTCAAAATGATCCTCCTGCCTCAGCTACCCAAATGCTGGGATTACAGGTGTGAGCCACTACACCCAGCTTAATATCTGAATAGCTCTTAAAACAATGCCTCCCCAAAATAACATTAAGTTCACAATTTTTAAATGTAAGAATGAAATTAATGTCAATTGGAGGTATAATGAGATAAGATTTAGGATGTTAGTCATGGTGTTTTAATATACAAAACTATATTAAAAATACTCAAACAGCAGGTGTTTCAAAAAATGCTTCTCTAAAAATTTTACTTTAAATGTTGCTTATGCAGACATAGAAAAATTGTATCAATTACATCTTTTAGAATTTTTGAAAATGTGTGCTTAGGTAATAGGAATGTTTTTAAGAGAAAATATTATATATAGCCAATATTAAGGCTTCAATGAATAGAACATTATTTTTGGAAGAATCAGACTCTTAAGAGATGAAAATAACAAGGACATTTCACATAAAAATGCAGAAGCACCACTCCGAAATTTGTGAATATGTGATCTTGCAGATTTTTAACTCAGGTATTATGTGGTTGACTATGAATTTGCATTTTAACACGAGTCACAGAACTACATGAGCCTGGAACACAGTTGTAAAGACACAATGCTATTTAATATTGCGGCTGCAGAAACCATGAGTATTTATGCTGTCTTATTCAAGTTCGAAAAATAACATGTAATTTAAAGAAATAAGGTTACATCATTTCCTTATCCTTTGTCTCTTTTTTAAAGAGCACACTAAACAAGGGTACTAATTAAAGAGCACACACACACACACACTTATTGTTAATGTTCCTGGACTATATTTTAACAACATCATTATTAAATGTTTTGGTGAGAGGACAGCTAAGATAAGATTATATATTTTACTAAGTACATGGCAAGAGAAAATCTTAATATGCGTTAACCATGCTATATCAGACTTTAGTTTACTCTTTTATACTGTAGAGTACCATGGTTATAATTAAGCTACCTGGTGAGTCATTTTTTTGTAAAGTACAAGTATTTTCTTTTCCGTGCAGGGTCTCACTACACAACTCAGACCCTAGTGATTTCTGCTCCCTAGTGCTGGGATTACAGGTGTGTGCCACCACGCCCAGACCCCATAGTCAGCTCAGGATGCCCAGGGGTTGGGGGCATGGCATGTGATGCCAGGGATCGAACCCTGGCCTCTGTGCTTACTTAAGCAAGTGCTTAGTCCACTGAGCTATGCTGCCAGCCCTGGTTAGTCATTTTTTTTAAAATCACATTTAATGAAAATCAAATCATATTTCTTATCTAAATTTGGAACTGGTAAATTTTCGGGGATAATATAAGAAGGAATTGAAGAAATGATTAAAACTGTGTCCAAAGCACTAATACCAATGGGCTGAAGGCACCAGAAGATGACAAAAGTGAGGAAATGTGAGGGAACATTTATACTATGCTTTGTTCTTATTCATGTTTTTCGCAAGAGTGAATGAGCACATAGTGTTAAGAAGTTCCTATGTATTTGTAGTTATTTTACAAAGTTGCATAATGGTTTGTGACATTGTTTGATCAATATAATAATCACAAATGCCACAAAGACTAATTTAGTGTATTGGATAAGAAGATGTTGAAAACAGGGTTTCCTGGGCCCTATAATCTCTGCACCACTTTACTCAAGGACCTTGCTAAAGTTATGCTAACTGACTGTTTCCTTGACTATATAAAAATAATTTCAAGATCCTTTTCAAATGTCATTTTCATTTTGCTGTCCAAATAATTGTGTCCACTGCCCTTGATCAATGGCATTTGATCAGTGTAGAGATGTAGACAGTTGGCTTCTGTTCTCACAGCCAACTAGTTCTTTGTGTGATCAGTTTGCCACAAGTTAAATACATGTGTGGGGCCAGCCAAATAGCTAAGTGGACTAAAGCACCTGCAAGCAGACACATGGGCTGGAGGTTTGATCCCCAGGCCTGCCATGCTGGCCTTGCCCCCAAGGCATGCTGACATGGCAATTGAGACTGGGAGTGGTGCTGTGCACCAATAATCCCAGCTCTTGGATCACTATGAGTCTAATCTAGTAGTGAGACCCTGAACACCCTGTCAACCCTTCCCTAAAATACAAAAATGAATAAATAAAATATATACATACATACATGTGTGGACATGTATTAGGTCCAATTCACCTACCCAACACTGAATTATTTCAATTCATCTTCACAGCAGCCTTAAGAATAAAAGTATTTGTTGTTATCTGTCTTGTTTGTTAGTTAAAAAGAATGAATCTCTGAGAGAGAGAATAATCTGTTCAAGGTTGCATAGATCATAACCGACAAAGCATAGGCCTCAACCCAGGACTCCTAAAATAGAAGCCTTCCCTAACTACAGGTGTCTCAAATGAGACTTAAGATCAGTAGGGTATGGGATCAATTTTCAATTGGGAATTTAAAAAGTGAAGTTGTTTTATTGGCATGATTTCATGTCAATCTTTGAAAGCAATGGGAATTACAGTATGTATTCCATTTATCCAAATAAGCCTCATTTGAAAATGTTCCTTACAATCTTTTGTCACAACCCACACAATGAGTGTCAACTTTTAGCATACACCCTTGTACATCTAATTCATTGTTTTGCGTATACGCACATACATTTGAAGACTTCTTTCATGATTTCATATAGAACAGAGGTAATAAAATTTTGAATGTACTTCTTATATCAGTACCAATAGGCTTTACCTACTGTGTTGCTAGCTTTATTTAAGAATCAATTTAAATTTCACTCCAGGACAATGATGCCTTAACTTTGAGTTCCTTCTTCATTTCTGCCTTTGCTCCCGTACACTTAATTCACATCACTGGGCTGGGGAGATACCTTGGCTCTCTCAGCATCTGCCTGACAAGTTCAAGGACCCAGGTTTGATCCCTCATACCACATGCCATGCAAGAGCCCAGGGACCACCTTGGTGGCCCCAAAACTGGATGTGGTGGAGCAGGCCTGTAATCCCAGTGCTGAAACAAGAGGATCACTACAAGTCTGACTTGCCCAGTAAGACCCTGTACCAAGCAAAGAAATGAAAGATTAAAGAAATTAATTTATATCTCTGTATTTGAACTTTCTCCATTGTCCCATAATTAAAATTTGAGCATTCTTCTACAAGATTGTAACCAACTAGAGGACAGCTATGACGGCTTCCCAACATGAAGAACACATTCCAAAAGAGCTGTAAGTGGCCAGCCAGGTAGCTCAGTGGATTAAAGTGCCTGCTTAGGCCGACCCAGGGACCAGGGTTTGATCCCTGGCTCACTGCGCTGGCTCTGGCCCCAGGGTACACTGAGATGGTGATTGAGACTGGGTGTGATGGTACATGCCTGTAATCCCAGCATTTGGGAAGCTGCAAAATATCATGATCACTATGAGTTCAATCTGTGTAGTGAGAGCCTGTAGACCCTGTACTAAATACAAAAAAAAAAAAAGAGTAGAATACATAAACAAATGATTAAATAAGTAATTAAAAAGTACTTCCGTAGTAGATAAACTGATTCTTATATCACTGTGATTATTGTAAATGTTCATGTAATACTTTGTGTTGATG
The DNA here is from genome assembly GCA_002564305.1 of Octomys mimax. Lineage (NCBI taxonomy): Eukaryota > Metazoa > Chordata > Mammalia > Rodentia > Octodontidae > Octomys > Octomys mimax. The sequence continues at coordinate 10,934 of NDGM010557932.1, forward strand.
ACTTGATTCTTCAGTTTTGTGATTTCTAAATAGTGTTGTGATTACATTTTACCAAAAACAACTTTTCAAAGACACCAAGTTTTGTGACCTTGGTTTTCCAGTATAGTATGCTTTAAAATTTGTCTAGTAGTACCATGCAGTATATGTGCACCCACATTTACAGCAACGCAGTTAGCCATAGCTAAATCTTGGAAAGAACCCAGACGCCCATCACCTGAGGAATGAATAAAAAAGATGCGGTATTTTTTACAAATGGAGTATTATTCAGCTATAAAATAGGACAAATTTGTGTCTTTTGTCAGTAGGTGGATGCAGCTAGGGACTATATTGATAAGGGAATAAGTGAATCAGATCCACATATGCAAACATCCTATTATCTCGCTAGAGTGAGAACCTGAGAGAGTAATGAAAATCTAAAGGGTAAAACAGACACTGTGAAAGGAAAGAAATTGTCAACGGGGAGGCAAAGCTGGGATGAGGAAGAGGACAAATGAAAGAAGGGAAGAAAAGTATTTAGGTATATATGCAAAGTACTTTGGATAATTTTGTTGTCAATTTCTGCTGGTCTTTTGAAAGGAGAAGTTAAAGCTTAATTTTTTTCTTTTACTTCAATTTTTTCTTCATCTTTTGAATTTCTTATAACTTCTTTGTGATTGTTTTGTTTTTCTTTGAATAAGTCTTAACATGTTTATATCTGGTAATCTGAACAACTAATTGGGAGATAGCATCATGTAATGCAGTAACCACTGTTGAATTCCTATAATTTTGTTTAGTGAAATACTGTATCATTTCTAACACTGTGTTTTTTCACTATGCTGCATTCTTTTAAAAAATTTTTAAAAATATTCTGTAATATGAGAAGCTAGAGGTTCTTAAATAGTTGATTATAAAATTCAAACAAGGAAAATATAACTTGAAATTCACAGTTTTCAGGGCTGAAAAGCAAGGGAGTGCTAAACGTAAAACACATAAATGAAATTAAAAGGAGCCTAAGAATGTGTGAAGGGATCATAGCCATCAACTCAAAAGACCTCCAAAAGACACCATTAGACTAGAATCGGGGCCAGGGAATTAGCTCAGTAGAATAATTGCTTGCCTGGCAAGTGCAAGGGCCTGAGTTCAATCCCTGGTTCTGCCACAAAAAATCAAAACAAAACAAAACAAAACAAAAAACTACTAGAGTCATGGGGAAAAGTTCTATAGTTTTGTATTCCTTAAATTAAGTGATAACTTAGCTGCTGTCTTGTAATTTCCTGTATATTCAATTTCAGTGAAGAATCTGTCATACTAAGTTATTATAATATTTGGAATTTATAATTTTCTTCATATGTTTCCTTGTAATTTCAAAGGACAAAATAAAATATGTAAGAAATACATATAATCATATAATTTTGGATAATTAATATTTTGTCTTAATTATTATTTTATTATTATTATTTATTTGTGTGTGTGTGTGTGT